>JAXQQM020060644.1:0-46641 GCA_034641835.2 Pinus albicaulis
AGGGAAAATATTTTAGTGACGATATCAAGAGTATTGCGTTCAGGTGAAAAAAAAACAAAATTTCCCTGTGAAAGAGATGTGTTATGTTGATGTTTTATCATCGACTGTCAGAGCGCATGTTAACAATGCATAGTTTAAGGAATGATGTTTTTCCCAGAAAACAATGGAAATTCGATATAATTTTGATAAAGTTTAACAAGATTATTTGAAATTTGGGCGGTCAAGCATGGGGAGCTGAGAAAAACAGAGGCACCCTAAGAACAAGAGCAAGGGGATTATGTGAGCGACACGTCTTTGGTTATAATGTAATGTAATCATTGCTATCGAGCAGGACAAGCTTCGGCTAGGAAAACTGCTATCGGAGCGATGGCAGCCAAGGATTATATTAAAGCATTGTTGGAAGCCTATAAAAATTACAACAAAATCCCCAAACAACTAAAGGAAAAGATTCTAAGATAACAGCACGATCCCCAGACAATTAAAGGTAAAACCTGTGGACAAGTAAAGGAAAAAACCTGTAGATAACAAATATTGGAAAAATCCTTTTAAATAACAGCATAATCCCCAAATAACTAAAAGAACAGCAAAATCTCCAAATAACTAAAGGAAAAGACCAGAGGATTTGTTTTAGAGAGAGACTGTTCATGTGGATTCTGAATAAAAAAATGTTATCCTATTGTCAAGTTAAATAAACGATGACATTCAAAATATGAATCTAATAATCGAAAATAAAACGGATGATAATAGAAGTTAGAGAAGAGCGTGGAATTGGAGAGGACTTACTTGGAAATGTGGAAGTTACTTAATGGAGATTTGACAGCTACCCGATGGTGATGATGGAGTATCCCACAATTTTCTATTCTTATTTTTAGGATTCTTAGTCGTTGAGCACTTGCAATAGCTGTTAGTAGCTACCCAACCTGCCAAACCATGCTCAATACAGTGTTTTATGTTAAATTAATATCACATATCAGAAATCAATGAACAATTTGAATTAAAAAGAAGATGAAAACGTTAGAAAATTTATTTTGAAATGCTTACAAGTAATTATGTTGAATTAATACCACATATTAGAAATCAATGAACAATTTGAATTAAAAGGAAGATGAAAACGTTAAAAAAAATATTTTGAAATACTTACAAATAAATAGGATCACTTAACCCAGATATTTCTCTTCCCTTAATGAACTCGCACTCTCAGGCAGGGAATGTAACAATCTCACACAGACATCACAAAATTACATAAACAAAGATACGAACACACATAGAGAACATAAAGAAACAAAAACACAAACACAGGATAGGAAGAGAGCGCTCCACTGAACAAAAATACATCAAGCCTGCCTAAGAGAAAGCGGTAGCGGAATCATTTCTGCACCTTCGTCTATCGAGATGCAGAGCTTATCTTTTATCCAGGACCTCGGCAAACATACATTAATCTTGATATTTTAAGTTTATTAGACTATCATATAACCAATTGTAACTATTATATAACTAATTGTAACTAATTAATACTAGTTTGAAATCTGATGGTAGAGATTATTTGAATTGTCTAATACCTAAATCAAAGATATATAAAGAGACAGGTGGCATGGCAGGAAAGTTGTTTTCAAATAATAATGCCTTACGAAGTAAATAAAAATTACGATCAAGTACTTTTATTGTTGCAAGTGGGTCCAAGTGTGGTCTCAAATTGGATTCTATTCGAAAAGGTTTATTCCAAAATTAGGATCAAATTAGATTCCAACAAAATTTACCCAATTATATATATATATATATATATATATATATATATATATATATATATATATATATATATATATATATATATATTAAAGTGGAAAGTTGTTATAATTATATATTTTATTTATGAGAATGAAAAATTTGATTAAAAGAATAACATTTAATTTCACAACTACTTAATTTAAATTTAATTAATTATGTATTTAGTGTTAAGAATAAGATATTTCGTATACAATAATAAGACTTGAAAATATGAGTTCAACATTTTATTAGTTGGAGTTTTACTTTGTTGGGAGGATAACCATCATTCCCCCAACCACTTTAGATAAACCCAAATGACGTGTTTAATGCTATGCTACTATATTTAAAATCACAATTTATGAAGTATTTATAAGAAATTAGTTAATAAATGAATAAATTTAATTCTTTCCATGAAAATATGTTTTTCAGTGAGGCAAATTTCCACCTTCATTCTCTCTTTTTATTGAAATTTTAATAATCTAGGTGGTTTTTAAATGGACTAGGGTCAAAAATTTTATCAATTAAATGGAACCAATACTCTTTCAAACAAAATTCTTATGAGCTTCGAAGAAAATCATGTACTAGAAAAGGGTTGAGCTTCTCAATGTATTAACTTGCTCCATTTATAAACATGTAATTATCATGGTCATTTAATGAGAAGTCTAAACATTTTCCAATTTATCTTTATTTAACAATCATCACAAGAATGTAGAAGAATAAATGAAATTGTAACTTTTTGTTTTCAAATTTGTAATTTTTATCTAAAATGAGTTTAACATTTTAGAAAATCCCTATTATATTTGGATTGTGCAATTTCAGCCATTAATATTTACAGTTAGAATAATTTATTTAGATATTTACAATTTATTTCAATCTTTAACTAAAATTTAGATAAAAACATAACTATAAACAATCCAAATCATAAAATATTTAAAATATATGATTTGTAAAACAACAATATAGATCCATCTTAACTCCAGAATCCAAATCATAAAATATTTAAACTAATATATGATTCTTAAAATAAGAGCATAGATCCATCTTAACTCCGGATCTACGAAGTGTCGAGTGTTGAGATTCAACAAGAAGATTCAGCTGACATGCCTAGTGCTTTAAGCACCTGGTTGCATTAAGCACGCAAACTAGGGTGGGGCCCACAGTCCTATTTTTGGGTGCATGTATATTTTTATTATCCCTTAATTTAGATGGACATTAAACTGTAATCTATTCTCAATGTGGACTTGAAATAGTCAACTGAAGTGGCAACTTTAGTTAGCTAGTGGATTTCGAGTTAGAGGTTGGTTGGTGGGATATGCAGAGTAATTCTACTTGTAACAGAGTTGGAAGTGCAATGGTGCATGAGTTGGTGCAAGTTGTAAACAATTTAACTCAATTGTGCTAGTTGTAAGTGAATATGCACTAGTGAGATATCTAGTGAATTAATTATTAATTAATTCACAATTAGTAATCTCACATGAAACTGAGGATTTACTATTATTAGCTACCTGCATGTCAGATCCAGTGGAGACCCATTTGAGTTCTAGGTGAAAGGGAGGTTGACTATCAGTTGTGACATTATCTGCTTGCACACATGCAGGAAAAAAACCCATTGGAGTGCCCATGATACTTGTGCAGTAAAGGCAGGCACTAATTCCTATCTTTTAGGGATCTTTACCATCAAGGATTGCGCAAGCAAGGCAGGCTATCTAGAGGCTAAGATTTTGTTGTGCTGGTTAGTTTTGCATATGGCAATGAGAGACAATTAGTTGATGTAATGGAGGGCTCTTGTGAGAAGTGTTTTGTATGTAATTTTTTCATGATCCATGCTTAATATACAATAGAAGATAGTGGGGTTTTTAGCTGTAAGCTTTCTGGGGAAATTATATGTATTGTGTGTGATTTATTATTCTTCATGTTCATGTGATTAGCGATTGTGTTTTTTATTCCGCAAAATAATTGTAGAAGAAATTCAATATTTAACTTTAGCACATTGTTAGATCAGGTGAATCCAAGATATACATGCTTGTTGTATAATTTCTACATGGTATAAAAGCACAGGAAACTGTAGAAGTGAATCAAGAGCTAAGTTTGTAACTAGATAGAATTTGAATTTGTATAGATACTTTATTGGTGCTACAACTGATTCAAGATCGAAATGGCTTTCAATGTATTGAGGTTAGAGTATGCACTTGAGGGCATCTCGAACTACATTTCTTGGAAGGATAGGATGGAGGTAGTACTCAAAGACAATGGCTTGAAGGAATTCATTGACAAAGATGTTCCTAAGCCAGATGTTGTAGATGCTGCAAATATTGATGCATGGCAAAAGAAAGTGGCAAAGGAAAGGAGGATTCTCTTGGAGGGAGTACGAGACCACATTGTCTCAAGCCTCCATGGGAAAGCTACACCATATTCTATGTGGAAAGCTTTGACGGATCTATTCCAAAGCAACAATGACAATAGGAAATTGTCGCTCAAATATAAACTCAGGAAGATTAAGATGGAAAAGGGTGATACCATTCCAAAATATCTCACGAAGTTTTTCCAATGTCGGGATGAACTAGGGAGTGTGGGAATAACAGTGGATGATGATGATTTTGTCAGCTTGGATCTCATAGGACTTCCTAAGAGTTGGCACAGTTATCAAGACTTTGCTAATGAAAAAAAAATTGCTAGACTGGGAACGACTGTGATCGTATTTGATGCAGGAGGAGTTCATATGGAACACCAGAGATGAATCTTCATCTAAAAATGAGGATGAAGAGGATTGTGATTTCACTGCCAAGGCGAGGAAGGGGAAGAGGAAGAAATTCCCTTCAAAATCTAAGTCCAAATGCAAGAAGTAGGACATGTCCAAGGTGAAGTGTTTTCACTGTCACGAACATGGGTATTTCGCTACTAACTGATCACAAAAGAAGAAGAACAAGAAGGTTGTTGGATCTGCAGCTAGGGAGGCCCTTGCCTCGCAATTTGAGCTTGACTTCTCATTGATCACATGCATGGTTTCAAGTGCATTGTGATATGTGTGGTATTTTTATAGTTGCACTTCCTTTCACATGACAGGAGATAAGGAACTTTTTAGTGACTTGGAGGAGAAAGATCTCCAGATGCATATTGAGATGGGCGATGATGGACGGTACAGTGATACCGGGATTGGTACCATTACCTTTCATAGGGAGTCAGGTAAACCATTTCAATTAAAAGATGTAATGCATGTACCAGGTCTAAATAAAAATTTGGTCTCAGTCGTAACGTTGCAGGACAGAGGCTATGTCATTGTTTTTAGTGATGGAAAATCTTTCCTGCAACATAAAACAATGGGTCAAGCCAAAGGATAGGGATTCGAGTTAAGAATCTCTACAAGATAGAGGTATATGGATGCGTTGCCATGATGGTAAAGATGGAAACAATGGTGATCCAGTATGAGGGCGAATTATGGCATAGGCAATTGGGCAATCTTCATCATGGAGCCTTGAAAGTCATGCAACAAATTTCTACTGGACTTCCAATGGGAACACTTGCTCAGTTAGATCAGTGCAAGGGTTGCACCATGGGGAAGTATGTCAAGTCCACCTTTCATGAGAATTAAAACCAAGCTTCGAGGATCCTTGAGAGAGTTCACATAGACGTGTGTGGAACAATCTCGATTACTTCCACTTAAAAACATAAGTACTATGTAATCTTTGTTGATGAATTTTCTCGTAAATGTTGGATCTTCTTCATGCAGAAGAAAGATCAAACATTCTCTAAGTTATGTGAGTTTAAGGCATTAGTGGAGAAAGAGTCAGGGAAGCAAGTGAAGGCTCTTAGGAGTGATAATGGTGGAGAATACATCTCTAATGAATTCAATAAATTCTGCAGCAAAGAAGGAATTTGAAAAGAACTCATAGCGACTCATAACCCATAATAGAATGGGGTCATGGAGAGGAAGAATAGAACAATCGTGGGTGCAACACGAGCGATGTTGCATGATCAGGGCCTACCAATGCATTTGTCGGAGGAAGCATGAAACACTACGGTTTATGTGCAAAACTGTTGTCCTCATAGAGTACTTGGCATGAGTACACCTGAAGAGGCTTTCAATGGTAAGAAACGTGATGTTTCACACTTTAATATTTTTGGCTCATCTGTTTATGTGCATGTGACCAAGGATGCCAGGAAGAAGCTGGAACTAACTGTTGAAGTTGGGATTTTTGTGGGGTACACATAAACACCCCATAATTATCGTGTGTATTTTCTAAACAACAGAATGACTGTTGTACGATGGGATATAAAATTGGATGAGGGAAAGCCATGCGGTTGTCCCTTGAGAGGGAGCTATAATTGCATGCAGAGGAGGAACTGTAGGTTCCCAAGGATGAGTCTCAATATGTGGATCAGCCACATGAGGAGGTTCATGGAATGGAGTAAATCACTCATGCAGAGCTATCCATCAAAAATGGCAGAAGGCGCACCACAGAAACTGATAGGCTGAGACTTGATGCTGCACAGAATGTAGGAGCCCCTACTTCATAGTGCAAACAAAGACAGTCTCCTGACCGATTTACTGGATACATGGATCTTATGAGAAAATGTATTGTGACTGAACCATATTCCTTTCAAGAAGAAGTTCAACAGCCTACTTGGGTTGATGCAATGGTGGAGTATGACTCCATTGTCAAAACAGTGCATGGGAGATAGTCCCAAGACTGGTTAACAAATCAATGGTAGGTTCGAGATGGATCTACAAGGTAAAGCAAGCTATTGATGGGAGTGTGGATAAATACAAGGCCAGATTTTTGGCCTGGTTTTTCTCACAGATCGAGGGGATAGATTATGATGATAATTTTGCGCCTGTTGCAAGGTACTCTTCCATAAGATCCATCCTTACACTCTCAGCGTAGATGGGCTGGAAAATTCATCAGATGGATGTGAAAACCTCGTTTCTCAATGGGATCATTGAGGAAGAGGTGTACATAGAGTAGCCTGAATTTTTCGAGATCTTTGATAGTGAGTTGCATGTGTGTTGACTCAAAAGAGAGTTGTATGGGCTGAAGAAAGTACCCCGTGCTTGGTACACTCGAATAGACATCTATTTCACTGAACCGAGCTTCACCAAAAGTGAAGCAGATGCAAACCTGTACCAGATTGTGGTTGAGCGTAAGATATTGATAGTTTTTCTTTATGTTGATGATCTAATTTTGATTGGTGATGAGCAGTTGATACACTCATGCAAGGAGGATCTTGCAAGAGAGTTCGAAATGAATGATATGGGCCTCCTTCATTATTTCCTTGGATTGGAAATATGGTACCGGGATGGTGAAATTTTTGTGTCTCAAGGAAAGTATGCAAGGAGATACTAGGTAATTTTAACATGGAGAGATGCAAACCCATGGATACTACTCTTCCAAGAAATTGGAGGAAAGAGGATGCTACTTCTAGAGAGGTAGTAGATGCTACTGTCTATCGACAATTAGTGGTTTCGCTAATGTATCTTGTGAACAAAAGACCAGACATTTTCTACACATTTAACCAGCTGGGTCAAGCTATGGTTAAGCCTACCAAACTCTTTTGGAAGGCAGGGAAGCATGTCGTGAGAAAAATGAGGGGCACATTAGAGTATGTTTTATGGTACAGAAGGACGGATGGAGTGAAGTTTCATGGCTTCACGGATGCATATTGGGCTGGAAGTACATCGAACAGAAAGAGCACATCAAGGGGGATCTTTAGCATTGGGTCGACAACAGTTTCTTGGTACAATAGGAAAAAACGATCCGTGGCACTTAGTGTAGTGGAAGTGGAATACATGGCAGCAAGTCAAGCTGCATGTGAGGCTCTCTAGATAAGAAAAATCTTGGTTGGTTTGTTTGATTCTCAGCTGGATTCGACATTGATTCATTGTGATAATCAGAGTTGCATTAAACTCTCGATTAATCACGTGTTTCATGATAGGTTCAAGTATATAGATATATGGTACCAACATCTCAGAGATTTTGTGCAGAGGAGGATCATGTTACTTCAGTACATTCCTGTGGAAGATTGGGATGCAGATATTCTGACGAAGGCACTCACTAGGAGAAAATTTGAATACCATATAGAAATGATGGACATGAAGGATAATCCCTTTCTCATTGAGAGGGAGTGTTGAGATTCAACAAGAAGATTCAACACCCATGCCTAGTGAATTAAGTGTCTAGTTGCATTTAGCACCTGGTTGCATTAAGCACCTAAACTAGGGTGGGGTCCATAGTGCCATTTTTGGGTGCATGTCTATTTTTATTATCCCTTGATTTAGATGGAAATTAAACTGTAATATATTCAATGTGGACTTGAAATATTTAACTGAAGTGGAAAATCAGTTTAGCCAGTGACTTTGCCAGAGCTTGCTGGTGGGACATGCTGATAATTTTGCTTGCAATTAGAATTGTTTCGTGCAATGTCGTGATGAGTTTGCAGTCATAGTCAGCTTAACCTGGTCCAGTCCTTAAATCACGATAGTTGCGAAATTCAAAGATACACTAGTGAGAGATCTAGCGAATTAAATATTAATTAATTGACAATTAGTAATCTCACATGCAACTGAGGATTTACTATTATTAATTGCATGCATGTCAGATCCAGTGGAGACCCAGTTGAGTTCTAGATGAAAGGGAGTTTCACTATCAGTTGTAGGATTATTGGCTTGAGCACATGCAAGAAAACACCCATTGGAGTGCCCATAATACTTGTGCGGTCAAGGCAGGCAAGAATTCCTATCTTTTTAGGATCTCACAGGCCGTCAACACCACCCAATTTTTGGCATATTTGTACCGGTCCCCTCTGCTCGCTTAGTCGTTAAGGTCTTTCACCAACCTGCAGTCAGTGACATCCCAGCGACCTATCCCCAACCCCGCATGAGTTGTCTCGCCATCATGATCAGATGTTGTTGTTGCAATCACGCCATATACAAAGGATCGCCATGCATACATTCGAATGGAAACTTGTGTGTATTTACATTAAGAGCGCTTGCATCATGGGTTGTCCACTCACTGTGTTTTAGCACTTCGCCGAGCTCATAGTCTAATATTTATTATTTGGGGAGCACCGTTCTCTAAAAGGTAACTGTAAACTGATTGGTGTTATAATGTTACATGCAGGCGATCCCACGGATGATATACCAAAGGATATCACCATCGTATTGGGAGGAAGAGATTGGAACCCAGCCAACAAGAACACAATGGTTAGGGAAGTTGTCAATCACGAAGGAGAAGACCCTCTTACAGGAATACAAACAAAGTGGCAAAGCTAATGTTTGCTTGGACATATGGTCTGGGGAAAATGATGACAGACGAGGCTGTCATTAGATTCCAGAGTGAGCGACAGTCACAGATGCTTAAGAGTGACAAATACACTCTATCAGATGGAGAAGATGGCATTCTTACTTATCATGGTGTTACTATATCAACTCTTGATGACCTTGAGGATGATATTGTTTGAAGATGAAAATGATGATGATACAATTACCAGGAAGCTACATTTTGGTGGTGGTACTGATCAAGAAACAATCCCGCTACTGCTATTTTAGAAGGAGACAAAATAAGCATAAACTCAAAAGGGAAGTTTTGGAGATCCTGCACAATACCATCTAAATGCTGATGGGTGCACACGAAGGAACATATTTCACCACTCCGACAAGTCTAGCCTGAAGTATAGCCTGATGAACGAAGTAGACTCAGAGGGCTTCCCTAGAGAACGACAATCTCATTTAAGGCTTTTCGTGCCGAGATGTAGTGCAAAAGCGCACATGCTGATGGTGGCAAGACAATTGCACAACTAAAAGGGTTTCTTCCATTTTCCGTAGTTGAATGACATGGTTCACAGGTTCAACATGCGTCATGATAAGTATTCGAAGGGTCATCACTGTCAATTTGGTGGTTAAGGTTGGATTCGCTCCTTTCAGTGCCTCATCATCCATCAAAGTACAAGTGTAGGTTTGATTGGTGAAATTTAGGCTGGATTGTTTAGGCAATTGGTGCGTTAATAGTTTTGGCACAATTTCCATATCTAAACACACCTTTGGGAAACAATAGCTATTAGCCTCGAGCTACATGGTGGGCGCAAATATGAGGACCAAGGTTGCGTTTTTTAAGCATTACGTAATCAAACCAAGGCGCGAAAGGATAAAAACAATGTGTTTTAAACACCATATGAGATGCTGGATCAGAACTATATGAAGAAACACTACAAATGGGCTTACATAGTTCTATGGCGGAAATAGTGATCAGAATGTATGTTTAAAACGTGGAGCGGAATGTTATGATAAACCTATGGTGGCATGTTATAACAACTATAGTGCAATATATGATAATATGCAACCATGTTTTGAGCGCTGTGAGAATAATATGGTCTCCAAACCATGTAACGTTGGAAGGAGCGAGATCATATAAAATAAACTAAGGAAAAGCATTACGAATGGGTAAAAAGGTTCGAGCGTGGTTTTCAACTTTTGGTAAAAGCTTGGAGCACACGTAAAAAAATACTGCAAAAGTAATTAAGCGTGTTGTCCTCCATCCAACCACCATAAGCCCACGCCCATGTAGGTAGAGATTGATGAAAAAGAGTCAACATCACCCAAAGTCCATGAGCACGAACCCTTTCAATTTTGAATCTGTATCGATCTATCGCTTTTCTTTTGATAGTCTTCTCAAAACCATCAAGGGGTTCTTTTGGCATTATTCTGTTCCAATCAATACTCACGCGAAAGACTGTAGCATTCGTTTCTTTAGCATTAAAATATGGAGCAGAACTATGAAGTCATCACAATGGACAATGCATGCATTTTTAAACTATGATAACACATGTGGGACAGGTATATGCATATAGTTGCCAACCTTACGTTTGAAACCCAACGCAAACTACATGCATACGTTGCATGGAGCCCAACGTTCAATAAGCCAATTTAAAACATTTATACATATACGTGGTGGTTAACTTTTCAAACTAAAACCTTTCAACGTTTATACATATACGTGGAGCAGAGTGCTGCATGGCAACTGTCATAAACAGACTGGGCGTTTCTGCATGGCAATTGTCATAAACAGACCGTGCGTTTCTGGAAAGTGTATAAGGATATAGTGCTGAAATAGAATCTGAATGATTTATGCCGACTTCTGTAGCCCCGATGGCAATATTCCAGGAGAGAATCACTCTTTAGATTTGCTGCACTGGTCACATTTAGAAAACGTTATCGCCACATATTCGTTGGGAGCTGATTTTTTGATACTGCCACTACTGACCACATCGAGCTGTCCTCATAGAGCTCAATCTTCGATGATTACTAAGGCGCTTGCTGTTGCTATGTCCATAGGCACTGAAAACCAGATATCGCATTCCACATAGATCGATTTGAGACTGTTGCAGCGCGTTCAATTGCAGGCCCGTGAGAATAATGACCGAAGCAGAAGCTTTCAATACTAGACGTCTTATACAACTGGCTTACCTAACATTAGAGGCTGAATGGCAGAAAATATGTATAGAGGACTGTTTTATTCCTGGAGGAAGAGCTGCGTTGTCGATGTGTTGTTGCCTAGAAAAGATAGCCCGCCATTGAGGCTTGGAAGAACCCGTTTGATAGTTAGTGCTAGATCTAGAACGACATTGTCATTGGGGCCTTTGGGAAGTAGAGATGGTTTCCTACCTCGTCACTGATCTAGAAACAGAGCAAGGCTGCTATCAGTTTGTCACTTGGTCCCTTTAGCAGATGGGAGCATCATAAAACAGAAGTAATCGTGCAAGTGGAAGTCGTTCTACAGGGTTATCAATGGATGTTATATAATAGCTAGCCCAGGGATGGGATCTTAATATGGTGGCTCTGGAGCCGCGTAAAGGAAAGCTTTTAGTTGGGCTAGCTATGATTTAATGGTCCTAACTGACCAACCCTCATTGTATAAGACTGTTATAAGCCTTGCCTAGATCGTCGTACCTGACCAGTTCTCCTCAGTCAAGATACCCGAGATTCTCCAATAGAAGATGACAAGTACTACTCCTCTTATGGATGGGAAAATCGATGAGCATGAAAACCTACGGCGAACACTAAGAACATGAATAAAGAAGCTCATGCCTATCAAGTAATTTAATCCAAGACTTGAAGAGAACCTTGTGCGTGGGGAAGATGATAATCCTGACAGAGAAAGGGCACAGAGAAAGCTTACTCTAGCCATTCTCTCCGACGATTCAGTAGTTGACCACACAGGGGTCTAAGTTATTATTTTCATTCTTACAATTGATTAAAATGCCCTTATCATTATTATTATTCCATCATGAAGATATGTGACCTGTGTTAATTTATTGCAGGAGGAACCACTCTGTTTACACATAAGAGCCAAGGTTTTCCCCAGCAAACAAGGGGAAATTTTCAAAACAAGTAGATGTTGGTGAAACTCCAAAGAACTCACTGATCTACCCGAGGTCGCAGGTCGCAAATCCCAGGTGGTCGCAGGTCGCAGATTTGGCGAGGTCGCAGGTCGCATGTCTCGCGAGGTCGCGAGGTCGCAAATGTGACGAGGTCACAAGGTCGCATTTTCATATTTTTCCACGATCTGCGACCCCGCAACCCAGCAACCTAGTTGCAAGGTCGCAAGGTCGCATGAGCATCTGTTTTCACGATCCGCGACCCAGCGACCTAGTCGCAAGGTCGCAAGGTCGCATGTGCATTTGTTTTCACGATCCGCGACCTCGCGACCTAGTCGCAAGGTCGCAAGGTCGCATGTGCATCTTTTTTCACGATCCGTGACCCCGCGACCCTGTGACCCAGTCGCAAGGTCGCAAGGTCGCACCTTGGACATTTTCTTACAACCTACGACCCCGCGACCCAGTCAGGTCGCAGGTTGCAACAACAGCTCAGGTCGCAGGTCGCAACAACAGCTCATGTTGCAGGTCGCAGAAAAGACTGGGTCGCAAGGCAGCCCAACGGTCAAGAAGATGAAAAGTCAAGGAAGCCCAAAGGGCAGGTTTTGTATTATAAATACTCCTTCGGGAGCTTGTAATGGATCTTGGGTTTGAGACTCGAGCTGAGTATATTGTATTACCAGAGGATTATACACTTAAGCATTAATACAAGCATTTTGAAAAATCCCCTTGTGGATCTGGTGTTGTCTTATGTATCAGCACTGTCGAGTATTATACTTTCAGTTTTTGAACATCCTAAGATTAAGGGAACTGTATTTTCAATTCACATCACAGTTTCATAACAGTTTGTTGAGTATGTTAATGGTGGTTGAGTTTATTTCACTTTCTTAGCGAATGTTGATGACTATTTATCTGCGTTCGTGTTATCATTTAAACTTTTAGGAAGTGAAGGGTGTTCTTGCCGTGAGGAACTGTTACCTTTGCGGTCATAATAGTTTGCAAGCATGACCCTAATGAAGTGTTGTTAACGACACTTCCTTCGGTCTTCATGCTTTATTGTTTCTTCTTGCTACTCATAGTGCTGCATGTACATTTAATGCATCAATCATATGTCTTGTATCAGTTGATTAGGTGTGTACCCACTGTTTTATAGAGTTTAAGCGAGACCCAAAGCAAAGGAGTAATCGGTGGTAGCCAGACCCACATCCTGGACGGGATCCCTATTCCAAACGGTTCAAGGTCTAATTGGGACCTTTTACCGGATATCTAAGCATTGGCGGAACAGATTTTCCGTCGACGGGATCTTTACCATCAGGGATTGCACAAGCAAGGCAGGTTGTCTGGAGGCTGAGAATTGGCTGTGTTGGTCAGTTTTGCATATGAAAATGAGATACAATTAGCTGATGTACTGGAGGGCTGTTGTGAGAATATTTTTGTATGTAATTGTTTCATGATCCATGCTTAATATAAAATAGAAGATAGTGGGATTTTTAGATGTAAGTTTTTCCCAGGAAATTATCTGTGTTGTGTTTGATTGATCTTTCTTCATGTTCATGTGATTAGAGATTGTGTTTTTAATTCTGTAAAATATTTGTAGAAGTGATTCAGTATTTAACTTTAGCACATTGTTAGATCGGGTGAATCCAAGATATACATGCTTCTTGTATAATTTCTACATCGAGAAAGATTAAATCTCTCAAAATGAAAATCTCTTTTTGAACGAGTATATAAATCATTATTATTTAAATTTATGTTAATGTCATATGCACATTTTGATTTTTTCAAAAAAAAAAATTGTAATTTTTATTAATAAAAAAAAAAATTAAAATATAATAAATTAAATGGAACCAATTTTTTTTATTTTTGTTACTTTTTAATTTTTATTACTTTTCTAATTGAGCCAATATTATTATTATTATTTAATGGTTCATTTTACATATGCTATAACATCTCTCTCATATTGAATTGATATTTACATGTTTATACTCATTTAGGGATGCTACAACATCTTTACTATACTGACAATGACCCTTATAAGTGCTTAACATATCCAGGGTTAAGATGGTGATCCCTATAAATTCTTAATATATCAAGAATTAAGATGGATCTAATCTAATTAGTAATAAGCACCTCTAAACACAATGATCCCTCTAAGTTCTTAATAAATCCAAGGTTAAAATAGATCTAATCTAATTTACTAATAATTTTTTATTTTAACTAAACTTATATTTTTATTATTTTATTATTATTTCTATTTCTATTTTATTATTTTATAACCTATGTTATACATCCACATGTTATATAAATCATTATTATTTAAATTTAGGTTAATGGCATATATATATATATATAATATTTTTTTTAAATTGTTCGTAAAACAAAATTACATTTGAAAAAATTAATTAAATTCTTTTTTATTTTTCTTAAAATAAATCATTATTATTGAAATTTATGTTAATGACATATGTATATTATATATATATATTTTTAAATTGTTTGTAAAACAAAATTACATTAGAAAAAATTAATTGAATCGTTTTTTATTTTACTTATTTTTTAATTAATCAATATTATCTCTTGTTATGATTTTTTTATCTAATAATTCATTTTTAAAAACTTTGTTCCATATTAAATTATTATTTAAATATATATACTTATTCATAAACACTACTTTATCTCTCACACTAAATTATAAAACATTTCTCGACATAATAGTTATAAAAAATATATTTAAAATTATCATTTATAAAATATTAATTCACATCTAAAAAAACCTATCTCCTTACTTTTAGTGGACCTTTTATCTGGCATTGTATGAAGTGATATTCATTTTTATTTAATAATGTAAATCAGCTATCAAGGTGGCTAAATATAATGTTTGGTGAATTAAAATAGCTTTGTCGAGGAAAATGAATCTCTTAATATCAAATATTAATAATTATTTATATTTTATAAAAATAATTTTTAGAAATTATATATATATGAGTTAACAAATTTAAATAATTTTATTATTTTAAATATAGTTATTTATTATGAACATTACTAGTGTATTTTATTTTATTATTTTAAAAAAATCTTTAATTTATAAACGAAAAAAAATAAAAGCTCTCCTTTATCTTTTACTAAAATTATAGAGTAATGAGTTATAATGGTGTATATTTAATGTACACTTGAAATAAATAAAATTTACATTTGCACAAATTTCCAAATGTCTTATTTTTTTTATTCATAATGAGATTAAATTTCAACTATGCCGTTTAAATTATAAATAGCATTTGTCCTTAAAGGTGTAAAAATAGGTTTAAGGAAATAAGTATTATATAAAATAATATTTTGAAAAAAAATTGAGAAAACTCTATTTTCAAAGTTTCAAAGACTACAAAATTTGCAAAATAATTTAAAAATACATTAAGAAAATCAAGATATTTATATTATACACAATATCATTAAAACTATACATAAAAAAACAAAATTAACATAGAAAAATACACTATTAAAGGACCAAAAGCACACACATAAACCAATCTACACATTTGAAAAAGAAAAAAATTCATTAATATTCTTTTGCATTTCAAAAAGACCCTTCTACATTCTAAAAAAAAATCTCCTTGCACTATTTTACATTATACAATATTAAATAAACTATTAGACATAAATATTTAAATTTTAAATAAATAAAACAAATACACTTTAACACACAATATACAATATACAAATTCACAAATCATTATAAAAACATGACAAACAAGTAATAAATAAAGATATATTTTGATCTAGTAATAAATAAAGATATATTTGATCTAGTCCCTTTTTGTTAAAAAATGCGCCTACCTTACCACTTTATTTAATATAAAACTATAAAATTTCAAAAATACCAAATCTGACTTGTTTTAAACTTTTTTTTGAGTTTGAAAAAAACATGAGTGTCAATGCATCACTGAGGTTGACTTAGACTCACTTAGTGAAACTCTTAGGCATATGTATTTTTCTCTCTTTAAATGAAACCACTCCTAGTTGAAAATAGATAAATTCATAAATCTTATTAAAATAAATAAATGAGCAATATAATGACACAACATTATTCATAAGCTTGAACATAGCGGGGGATTTGCACGAAATGTGAAGCATTCTTCTATCTAAACTGAAGTTTTTGTTCTTGTTTCAATGTAACATGAGTTTCAAGTTTCAAAATAAAATACTATTAAACAGGTGTTACATAGAAAAAGAAAACTCATTTAGCGAGGCCTTTGTACGAAATGTGAAGTGTTATGCTATATAAACTGAAGTTTGTGTTCTTGTTTCACTATAACATGAATTTAAAGTTTCAAAATAAGATATTATTGATCAGGTGTTATGCCACAAAAAAGAAAACTCATTCATTTACGAGATGTTAGAAGCGAAAATATCAAGGCACTACTTCTTCAAATATATTTTATATTTACTCAATCTTTCAATAGGAGTTTTCTGCAAGATCATAAAGAAAAGGGATTGAAATGAGATTTGTACCGATAACGGAAAGAACATAATAGAGCACCAAGAAAAAAACAAAGAACCATTTCCTTTGTTAATAACAGAGCTAGGGCTAATTAACTAATCAATTAAACGATAAATAAATATATAAATACCTCTATAATGTAGGACTCGATTTGAACTCAGATTTGTCGTTATCATCACTCAAAAGCTTCGTATTAGAAGAAAATTCTTCCCTAGCCTTCCGTGACGATGGAATTTTATGTACTGGAAATCTCCAACACACGAATTTGAAAATCACAGAGCATAGATTTGCGATATTTGATCGTAAATTATGAAATCTGAAGCTCGATTGCAGAGAAAAAAAGAATCGAAGGCTTCAAATTTGGGCGAGAGCACAGATTTGCAATCTTTGATCATAAATTATGAAATTCCAGTTGTCGATTGAAGAGAAAAAAAGAATCGAAGGCTTCAAATTTGGGCGAGATGATTGGTTCAACTTTTGCTTCTAACACATTATCATAGTTTCCGCCCGTTTCATAGCCCCTACGACAGTGGTGTGCTCTGATATATATACACTTATAGGTGACTGTTTGAGTGATATTTTTTTTAAATAAGAGGCACGTGCAATCACTGGGCGGAGGGGACACCTGTTCAGATTCTATCAGGGATGACAAATTTGAACAATGTCATGAGGATAAACCTCATAATAGAAAAGTCTTCGGGTTAATTAATTAAAATGGAAAGTGAGCCTTCTAACCAAGTTTCAACTATGCCACTTAAATTATAATATTAATTAATTAAAGTGGAAAGTGAGTGTTCTAACTAAGTTTTAATTGCGCCACTTAAATTATATTATTAATTAATTAAAATGGAAATAGAAAATATTATGGTTAAATGTGAAATGCATAAAAACATATATATGGGATTAGCTAATGTAATTGAGTGTTTTGAATTACAAGAGGTTATGGGCTATGTCTTTAGGATGGTTTCTTTTGTGGATTATTGAATCTCATTCAATGTCTCATTAGATTAAGTTGCCAAAAATTATTACTGACCAACTTACTTTAGGTGCCATTTTAAGAATTCTCTGGAAGGTGTAATTCATTAATATTTCAATTTATATTATAATTTTATTTTGTTTGCTAGTTTTTTTCCCCGACTTGTGGAACTAGACTTTGGCTACTCCAAGTACCATCCGAAGAGCTCCCTGGAATGTGTATAATTCATTAATATTTCCATTTATGTTATATATATATATATATATATATATATATATTATATTCATTTTCTAGTTTTTTTGTGACTTGAAAGACTAGCCTTTTGCTCAGAAAGGAAATTAAGTTATCAAAATCACTTGGGGATCGCACTTGTCCCGGGCCACACTAACCCTTAACATGGTTGTATTTTTTGTACCTACAATTTTTTGAATTGGAAAACTTCACACAAGGAGTTACTTCACAAAACATCGTGTCACCAACTATTCTACATCTCTCAATTTATGTTATATTTGTTAACATAAAATGTGAAAATAATAATTTATATTAAAAATATAAAAAATAAACTTCATATCTGATTATTTATCTACCTTAGGATTTTGTTTAAAAATTATGTGGTGTGTAAATGATTATGTGCATGAATTTTGTATTGATTTGGATGTGATGGTTCTTCATTGGTTCATGGAGGAATGCAAATTTGAGGATGAAGTTACTAGTGCATTATTTGGAGGCGCTTGTCGATTTTTTGGAGGATCCTCTTGAAGGAGTTAACATTTCAAACGTCCCCCCCATGGTATGTGGAGTTTTCAGGACAACCAAGAATGAAGTTGTCGATATTAATCTCTTGGTTAGATTTCATGAGCATGGTTGGAATTTATAGATGGATGCCAAATTGGGTCCTTTTGTTGGTAATAGGGAATGACCCATGGTTTTCATACCTCTTTATAATTTTATTTAGAATTCATATGTACCTATAGGAAAGGGATTTTATAATATTAAAAGGTTAGATCTAGATGGTCAAGGTGATAAAGAAGGTATTTATAGAAAAACACACATGTCAACACTCCTTTTTTGACCAACCATAGGAAAGAGGTGTTTCCATTAAATAGGAGAATCATATATTCAAGAAAAAATCACCACCATATTTTTCATAGAATTTGAAAAATTCATTAGCATGAAATTGGGGGTAATAGACTAGATCTTGTTAAGATGTTGGGTAATTTTTTATTCGTTTTGGGGTGTTTCTTTAAGGTTAGGATTTTGGTTTCATATGCAATTCGGTGTGAAGAGGTAGTAAGGGTGGCTAGAAGGGTTTGGGAGTGGGTTTTATCTATCAATTGATTGAGTTTTTAGAACTATGTGGTAGTCACACTGCTCTTGTGAGGGTTGATTCTTTTATTCAAGCTAAAGAAATCAAGAGAGTTTCCTAGTAGACCATTTAATATTTTGCTGGAGAAACTAGAAAAGGATAATAAAAGGTAGAAGAAGTATATCAAATAGCTACTTTAAAATCCACAATTTTTATAAACATGAAAGAGTAGTAGTAGTATATTAATCCATGCTCATATGCGGATAAAAATTGGGATATTTACACTATAATTCAGAGCCATCCATGGGAAACTTAACATGTTTGTTGATCAACCCAATCCAACTTTGCTTCCCCAAAATTAAAAAATTCTCCCAAGCTTCCAGACTAATGCCATACATTATACAAAACTGATTCAACAATAGTTTACGTTTACATTTTAACATCGAAAAACTAATAAAAAACAAAAAAGGTCCCTCAAAACCAGTTACTCCCCCATTGTTTTCGGAATGTTGAGATCGATTCATGTATCTTATTCATCCATCTTCATGCCTTTATCATCAAGTTTAAAATGAACATCCTTAATTTAATGCCTCAGTGCATCAATTTCATCTTCTAGTTGGCAGATTATTTCATTTTTTTCCAATTGTTGCTCCTGCATCTCAAGAGTTTCCTTCTGTTGTTGATGTATACACCTTTGGATTATTGCCAATCCATCCTTAATTTCAGCATGGTCTTTGACACAATGAGCACAATCTGCATGGAACCTTCTACGATCCTTCACCATACACCCTGAGGGTCTGCCTGTCTAAGGCCTGAAATGGCCCCAAGTTCCCGAAACAGAGCTACCCTCCTTAGAATGGCTCATTTTTTTCCAATTATCCACGATTTCAAGATAGAGCCTACTAGAAAAGACCAAATAATTGAAAACCATAACACCCGACCCCTAAAAGGTCGTACTGAACGAGTTTGTATGATCCTTCCCATAACTCGACACCCTCTCCAAAATATATTTTTTTCACCTCATCACCCTCAACTGCAACTCAAAAAAAGTCACCTTACACATTTATTCGAACAGAGCGCTCCCCTTATCAACATCCTACGAAAACCCACTGCAACCCTCAGAATTTACGAACATGCATAAGACCTAGACCAAACCACTACCCAGACTTCCCAAACTCCCTGAGCCCTTCCACTGGGTCATTAACCAAAGAATCCTCTAGATAGATAGGGACCCAAAATTCTGGTAAGGAGACATAATTTTACTCATGCTTATATAGAAAATTGTTTGACTGGAGTCATATTAGGGGCCATCGATTGAGGTCATGTCACAAACATCACCACAAACCTCAATAATTCCTCTTCTCTATGAAATGACCTTCCGCTTGTGCTGCTTCGAATTCCCCCACATGAATGGGCCACACAAACACAGGAGCAATAAATTCCACTCCCTATCTCCTAAGTTTTTCATGCCTACACCTTGAATGCACTGGCACCAGGGAATGATCCAAGGATAATAAACAGGAGCTCCTATACAAATCCTTAAATTTCCACCAGGTGTTTCACATGTCCAAAGACAACTGGCACATGACACATCAGATCTGGCACCCTACTGAGATAAGGAACCACAAGGCACGGATAATGGACGTGGGAGAAGGAGGCCAATGGGACAGGGTAGAGCAAGGCCCGAATGGGAGTGGAGGATGATTTTATGGGTGAGGTGGAGGGCCAACGATGAGAGGAAATGGAGCATGATTTGATAGGTGAGGTGGAGGGGTGGGAGGAAGGGGGGAGATGGGGGGGAAGGGGAGGAGACAGGGAGGGGTGGGGGGGAGAGCTAGAGAAGGAAGGACCATCCCACACCTCGATCCATATCCAATTTTTTTCTTTTTTCATGCTAACCTTGACCATAAATTTTGAATTTTGTATTTTCATATAAATCATTAGGGGATAGTGATTGTTCCCATGATTCCATTCAGATTATTGTTTTCTTCTAACATCTTGCATGCCACATTGGCTTGCTAATTGGCTTCCTTACTCTATCCTCTTAGAATATGAAATAACTGTAAATGACCAAAGAGAGGAATCATTTCCTGAATTCTCTTGATGATTTGGTTCAAATTATATTTTTGCGTTGATGACTTATTGTTCATATGCTTCATAATAATGAGGGAGTCCCCAAGGATATACATATCCTTTAGTCCTTTTTTTGAGTCAGAGATAGCCCGAGGAACAAACCATAAGCCTTGACTTGATTATTTGTCTTTTTTCCTAGCCCCCATGCAAACTTATCTTCTATGATTCATTCAGGATTAATGAGAATCCATCCCCCTCCTGCCACCCATCTTTAAAATCCATAATTAACCTCAATTTGGCATCCAATAAACAAAGAAAACTTTATGTAGATACTTTTGAAATCACAGCTCCTTTCATTAGGTCAACAAATTTGGAATTTGCAATAAAATCAAACATGTCATCGATAACTGAAAACAATAATATGGGCAGTTTAAATAACTGTGACTCTTCACGCATCTCTGAGAATTCCTTTCAATGTAATATGGACTGTTAAAATGAGTTATTATATGCACATTCCCTATCCCCTCATACATGCATTTATGAGAACTCCTCTCACATTAATATGTCAAAAACAATTTATTACATATGCACTCCTATCCTCGTACGATCTCCAAGAAATCCATCCCTCTACCCATATTAATCAACAACACACTCCACATGGACATAACATAATTTATGTCTCAAATAGTGAAACACATCCTCCAAACATTGAAAACTATAATTTTGGTACTCACCACAACTCTTCAAGTGTTTCGAGAACTCCTCTCAATCGTCATATGGATGGTCAAAACAAATTAACATATACCAATTATGTATCCCCTCATACACACCTCCATCCCATCATTACCGTTGGTCCCTTTTCAAAGTGGGGCATCGATTTTATGATGTGTAACCCTCACTCTGATGGGGGGCATGCTTATATTATCATAGTTGTTATAGGTCAATTTGGGAAACATTCCCAATGAATTAGTTAACTAAACATCATCTCCAGGACCAATGAATAAGGGTCTATCATTCCCTATCATTTCATTTGCTACATGCGCTAAGACAAAGAACAAGACAAATCATACATGACTTTCATCTGCAAAGGTTTCCAATATTTGAAGTTTATAATATATCATATATGAGCTCATCAACGCTACCTCTCAAGGGGCTAAGTGTGTTGCATATGCAGGTAGCCCCATTCAAGGCTGCTCTGCAAAGCACTTTCCGACACTCACAAGTGCGTTGGTCACATTGGGAGCAAAATTCTCATTGTTCTGGAATCTCCACTTGGCCAGTACCTTCTAGAATAGTTCACATGTGTAAAAGTTCGAATCCATGTGTCCATTTGACATCTACAATATTGGGAACATGTCTTACCTAGCCCCTCTAAATATGTCTCTAAAATTCTCATAAAAGTGATATTAGGTCACATTATCATGCTAGTAGATAAGGATGGAATAGATGCAAGCATGTGAGGTCTTAATCACCACCTTATAATGATAAACAATTTTCAACTCTGGCCCTAGTCATTGAAAAAGGGCCCAAGCCCTTGAATTCTCTCATAGATAGGTGAGACCCTATGCAACCATTTGATTTTTTATCCTAAGTTTCTCAAGAAAACCTTCCCTAACTAAGATGATTATGACTAACATTTTCTTATAATTATAATTTGATAGAATCAATTTTAATATTATCTAATAAAACTTCTATTCTTTATCTTGTAATATTTTAGATATTAATTTGATATAATTTCTTAAATGATCATAAGATTATATGTGATTTCATCTTTAATCAATCTATATATAAAATACATTTTTTTAAATTATTTTCAAAAAACACCTTTTATATAATAACTTTTATAACAAAAAATTTATTAATTTATTACTTGTAATTATAAACCAATAATTTAATTAATATTTAAATTTTATTAAAAATATAGGAAAAAAAAAACCAACATCAGTATAACACACAAGTGACATCACATTTTTATCATAAAGTCACTTTTTCTAAAATATTAAGATAATATCCATTTTTTTGAAGTCAACTAACACATGATTTCTTAGAAAATAACATCACAACCAACTCACACTCACAAATCCATCCAGAGCACTGAAAACTACATCATTCCACATTGTTGTTGGTGCAAACACTGATAGAAATGCCTCGATGAATAATCATTATAGTCTCCTCGAGAGTTGAAAAATTACAATAAAGACATGATGGTTAAATGGTATCTTTATTGGATGCTTGAGAGCATCTCTTTCAAATATTTTGTGTGATTGACCATTTCAACAAATTTCAAAGAACAAACCCAATCGTGTACTCTCATTGTACCATAAAATTCTTAGATTAACACTTCACTAACATTTTCAAAAATTTATATCAATTGATTATTGCTTTCAAAAATATTGATATAAGTAATTATTGCAAAATAGATGAAAACAAAGATATAAATAACTAGCAATTGCAACCACATGTTGCAAAGGAAATGCACAGTAAGGTTGTGGTATAGGAAAGAATAACATATAAGAAAGAAGAGGTAGTAGGAACTTTCTTGGCTCCAAGCTGATCCTCTAGAATAAGGGGTGGAGAATTATGTTTACTTGGACCTCAAATCAAAATATTCATATTGGGTAATTGATGTGGAAAAAAATTCTTTGTTATTAATTGCATGTAAGATGTGTTTTTTCATAATGGATGAGACATTTTGGTGAAAGTACTCAAGACCTCTATATGGCGAAATCCCAGCTTGTTTATTTTTTTCTCGCATGAAGGATGCACTTGGTTTTTATGACCAAGTTGAGAAGACTTCACCCTTCCACGAAATTATTTACTTCTATCACATTCGCAATGTTAAATTCTTCGATAATACTCCTAGAACTACGACTCTGCTCTACGACTAGAATTACTTAATGGAATAAAAAACTTATCACTATGATATGTTGATGCCTTACTAACGTAATTAGGATAAACAATCTCAAAGGAAAAATAACAATGCATAAGAAAGCCTAATAAGTTATTCTAGTATTTGTCCATTTTTTTGCTAACACAACTTGGCTTTCGCATCTAAAAGCATACTTAAGTCCATCCATTTAGGTAGCTTGATCACATCTCTCTTCAATTTTAAGTGGCCTTGAGGCTTCATAAATGTGCAGCAAATCATGGATTCCAATAAAACCTGAACTATGGTATTATTTACATAAGGTAATGAACTCTCAAATTAGTTCATAATTAACTCTTATTGTTTAATACTTATTAATTAAATTAATAATGCACATTTAAGACTTAGATTTATTTGGAGAATTCATCAATTTATATACTAATAGTCCTTATCTTAAATTTTTTATTGTATATATTATAGAGAAGTGCACATATACTTTGCTAGATATTACTTGTTTTTAATTGGAATTTTTTTACACAGGTGTTTTTTTTTGAATTGTACTTAATCCGAGATCCGAGTTCAAATTTGTATATTTTAACTATGGTTTACACCAATAACAATGGGGTGGTTAAGTCACCAAAATCTACCGCTCGGGTCTACATATAATACGATGATGCGGGGGGAAGATAGAGTGCATATTTCCCATCCAAACGAAGGCAAGGCAACATAAACGTCTACGCATACTATGCAAGCTCAAGTTTGTCACTAATAATATCCACAACTACAAACTCCATCCCTGAAATGATGAAAATGATTTGTGTCCCTCACAATAACTTCTCTCCCAACAATCTTGGAAATGAACTTGGAGGCTATATGACAATCACCACACATTCGAAGGTTTTTGTTCATTCGGATAGATTTAGTGGGGAAAGTACTAATAAGACCAAAATTTATTATTTGTCTTTCACTATGACTATAGAGGATGTATTTGTTTCGATCTTCATCTATATTTTGAAGCACAAAATTTGTATCGGGCACATACCCAACCTCTTTCATCGACCCTTGATAAGTTCTTCAACAATGAATATATTTCCTCCCAATGTGGGTGTGTTCGGTCTTCTACTTGGAATGTGTGGACTCTATTTTTCACCTCAATCCAACTTTGCATGCTTTGAGCATTTGAGGTAATAGACACATGTTGCTGCAATTAAAGTGTCTGCCAATCTCTGCCACAACGAGCCATGCAAGACAGCTTTCTGTTTTCGTTTTTCAAGATGAATCTCGGCCATCAATCGAAATCCAAGCACCAATGATGACATTGATCCCTATCACAAAAAAATTAGAATCCAACATGTTTAATGCTTCAAAAGGATTTTTGAATGATGGCTCATGGTTAGCTTCAAATTAGATTCAAATACACTTTCTTGGATGCTCCAATAATCTCTAAAAACTGCTCGAAAAAGTATCCCCTGGCAAGACACCAAAAAGGCTTCAAAAGTTGTTTCATAAAGGCTTCAAAGCCTCTCCAAATATTTTTCAAAATGTTTCTATACGACACTATTTTAAACTTGTCCAAAATATGATCTTAATAATACTCCAAAGTTAGGTCTAGGCCTGCTGAAAATTTGATCCATAGAATACTTAAGTTATGGCCCAAAGTCTGCTCTTAATTATTATAATGTACACTCAATAATTGATCAAAAAATTCCTCCAAGAAAATGGTCATAACACACAACAATATTAGTTTTAAAGGAGGTTGAATATTATCCCTTTCTTAGGCATAATTTGTCTTAGGTTCAAAGGATCCGATAGAGGTTCGAATGACAACCCAAATCCAACCAAAGAAGCTCAAGTATGTCTCCATAGGAGAGTTAAAATTGCAGCTTTGCAATCACCTCAAGTGCATCTCTTGTCATAGATTTGAAGTCTTAGAATCATAGGTTGGAGTCTTGTCCAAGTAAGGTCGACAAATTTTCTCTAGAAAGCTGAGTATACGAGCTCAAAAAGTTCATGAGTCAATGCATGTTCAAGGCCTAAAATGTTCATAAGAAGGGCCGAGTTCGGACGGAAGGAAAATGTTTGATTACTTCTTCACAAGAGGCAATGAAGGATGGTGAAATATTGTAAAAGAAGGCTCCAAAAAACTAAATAGACACCCACCTATAAATTCTCGAACCAAAAAAAAGGTATCAATCACCACTCCTTTTGTTTCCTTTCTTTTCCTTGGTTCCATTCCTCTCGCTTTTTGAACTTTGGGACTCCATTATTGAATCCACATATTCGACATGTTCATATATTGTTCAAAATTTTAGGTTTCGATATAACGACCGAAAAAATTTGAAAGTTTTGTTCGTTTGGTTGTGCAAATGATTATATAACCTTAATTTATTACTGCCTCTCGCAACATGAGCACTCTCTCTTCTATTCTAAAAATATAATGTTTAGTGGGTGAAAAGGTTTTTCCCATTCCTACGAATTAATACATCTAACTTGAAGTGTTTTTTTCTTATTTTTTGTTCTCAAACGATGAAGACCTCTATGAAAAATAGGAAAAATTAATTTAGTTTGGGAAGAAGATTTTAAATTCACTAATGTTTCTTACCCTGTGATCAACACTTGCTTACTGTGGTATAATCTTTAAATCTAAACCTAATCTTTTCTCAATAATTGTTTACTCGTTGCATGTGATGATATATATGAATGAATCATTTGTTTGGGTTTTGACGGGAAGTATGGGATGAGGATAAATTTGTGAAAGTAAAACAGAGGGACTTCCCTGGGTGAAGCTAAAATCAACCTAAAACTTCTTCAAGAGGTGACAAATGGAAAGAAAGTAGTGGCTCAATCCAATAATAACAACCTAAAGGATAGTTGGATCATCAAGCATAATGATGGTCGAATAGTCCAGGACGTGTACTTGAAGCTCACTAGCGTTAAATCTGGTATCTAAAAGGAGGGACTTCTTGGGTGAAGCTAAAATCGACCTACAACTTCTTCAAGAGTTGACAAATGGAAAGAAAGTAGTGGCTCAATCCAATAATAACAACCTAAAGGATATTTGGATCATCAAGCATAATGATGGTCGAATAGTCCAGGATGTGTACTTGAAGCTCGCTAGCGTTAAATGCAGTATCTTGGAAATGAGACTCGAATGGAAGCTCGATGTACTATCGCATTTTTTTTATTAGCAAATAGAAATCTAGCAAGTAGTAGGATTCAGAGGTTCCGACCGAGTACACGGTTGTTTGTGCATTCTATTGAAGAATATTCTTTTGCTAAGTCCCGAGTCTTGAGTCTTGAGTCCCTGAGCGGTGAGGAATGGCTCTTTAGCCGCAGGTTTCAATTGCAAGCTTGCGAGTTCTTCTCCAACATGATGAAAAATAAAATCCTTCGTGTTGAAGCCCGAGTCCAAGAAAAATATCACTCGTCAAGTGTTGAGAATGAGCCTCGCTAGTGGCATTATGATGGTTGTTGGCTTGGAGTTGGAACTTGGCACTACTAACTAAGCGATTATAGACTTGCGATCAATCTAAACTCAACAACCTCTCCCTTGCCATTAATCTCTTTCAATGTCGCAACAAATTTTAGGGTTTGAAGTGAAGTTTTGAACAGTGAAAAAAACCTCGAGTCCAATCACCATTCACGAATGAGTCACCAACTCATGAGTCACCACCATTGACTCGTCACGCGTTACTATACTTAGGAATTTTAAAAAAATGTGACGCAGCTACAACACTTCGGTGACATTTTATAATATTATTCATTTTTTTTAACTTGTGAAAATCCAAATTTAATTTTTTTTACTCGTAAATTCGAGAGGGTTAGTGTGTTCAATTTTGAACACCGATTATGAGAGAGTTGTGAAAATCGAGATGCCAAACAATGAATTTTTACTTGTTTGAATTCAATTTATTGCCTATTTGGAAAATTAGTGTTCTCAGCTAGCAAAAGCAATTATGTTCATATTGTTCATTTACTTGTCTAAATCAAGTATGTTCATATTTTAAACCAAATGCAATTAAATTGTCATATATTAAGATCTATTACTCTTTGTCAACTAACAATCATATTAACATAATTATCTATTTAAATCCCAAATTACATACATTTATTGACAAATGTTGGTAAGCTGGTTGGATGGATTTGGTTCTAAATAGAAAAATTAGATGCATTTATTGCTAATTGTCGAGAATTAATAGCCAACATAAATTCATCTTAAGGACGGATCTAACATGACCACGAGAGAGATAAAAGTGCAATTTTTTTTAAAAGTGCAAAATAGACTATATCATTTTTTGTTGTTTAAATTGTATTTTTTAAATGTTATATAGTATATATATAGGCCCAAATAAACATTTAAACCATAGAAACTTTTATTTTTCATGATATGTATTAAATAATATTTTATATAAAATAACAAAATATTTTATTTTAACAAATTTTTTCATATATATAGATATATATGAATATATACATTTTATATCTACATAAATATTTTTGTTTAAATATCTACTCACAAATTTTTTTTCTACTTCTGATTACTTTAGAGCATATTCAATTTATTATTATTATAGCTAACATTATTTTTCTATTTAGAATAATTTATTTATTTTTATTTTAAAGGGGCATGTGTCAATGGACAAACTTACACATCCCCCTCATACTGGGTTGTTATAAAATGAACCTCTCGCGCAATTAATGTGGTTGGGTGCAATATTTATGTCTCACAAGACATTTAGTTATGGTAGGTGTTTAAAGTAAAAAAATTAAAAGAAATGAGAAAGTTATAGTTCCTTGTAATACATTATATCATAGTTGCACTTCATTCCAAGAACTTAATATAATATTAAGGTACATTCTTTATATTAAGGTACATAAATATATTTACGAACAAATACTTCCCACCATAATTTATACAATTCTTTGCAAAAAAATTAGGTAGAAATAAAAAATGTAAATATGTAGATTTACCAAAATTAGTGCCCACCAAAATTTATGCAAATTATTACACAAAATTTAAAAGAGTATTGATATTAATTTCCCCATAAATTCAAGATTAGATAGTAAAGATTAAAAAAGAGATAACAAATTAAATACAATCTCACTTTACAACCGAAAACATCTTTCAATTCCAAAAATATACATATCTTGGTTAAATATCAATATAACAAATCAAATTAATCCTTAATTTTAAGATTATTATATAGAAAAGAAAAAATATAACATTGTACACAAATAATAATTAATTTTAAATTTTTAAAATTATAATATATAATATTTATTTTATTATCTTGTATTTATAATTTAATAAATATATTTCCAATTCTTACAACCCAAAATAAGAAAATTAGATATTCATTCCCAGGAAAAGGATTTTTTAACATTAAAAATACCATGCGTTTGAGATTTCTTGATGAAGAGAACACCTTTAATATAAATAACCAAAGAGAGGTCCACGTGAGATAGTTTAAAACAAATATGATGTTAATGACAAAAAACAGGTATAGATTATGTTTAAGATGAAGATACAACGGAAATTGGATATAATATAATTTTGTAGTGAGATATAAATTTTAATTTATTATGACAATTTCTATACTCTAATTAGTATTTAGGATTAAATTAACAACAATAAATATCATGAATTAATCGGTAACCATATTGGCATAGAAAAAATGATGAATGCATCCTAGAAAGCTCGGATTTAAGAAAACAAGTGCTCGAATAATCACTTGAAAAGCGAGGGAAAATATTTTAATGACGATATCAAGAGTATTGCGTTCAGGTGAAAAAAAGAACAAAATTTCCCCTGCGAAAGAGATGTGTTAAGCCGATGTTTTATCTTCCACTATCGTAGTGCATGTTAACAATGCATAGTTTAAGGAATGATGTTTTTTCCCGTAAAATAATGAAATTCGATATAATTTTTGATAAAGTTTAACAGAGATTATTTGAAATTTTGCGACTCAAAGCATGGGGAGTTTGAGAAAACAGAGGCACCCTAAGAGCAAGAGCAAGGGGATTATGTGAGCGGCACGTCTTTGGTTATAATGTAATGTAATCATTGCTATCGATCATGACAAGCTCCCGCCGAGAAAAACCGCTATCGGAGCGGTGGCAGGCAAGGATTATATTAAAGCATTGTTGGAGCCCTCGTAAAAATTACAATGTATCCCCAAACAACTAAAGGAAAATATTCAGAGATAACATGGCAGTAATCCCCGATAATTAAAGATAAAACCCGTGGACAAGTAAAGGAAAAAACCTTTAGATAACAAGTATTGGAAAAATCCTTTTAGATAAATGAGAAAAATCCCCAAATAACTAAAAGAACAGAAAAAATCCCCAAATAACTAAAGGAAAAGACCATAGGATTTGTTTCGGAGAGAGATTATTCATGTAGATTCCGAATAAAAAAAATGTTATCCTATTTTCAAGTTAAATAAACGATGACATTCAAAATATGAATCTAATAATAAAAAAATAAAATCGATGATAATAGAAGTTAGAAAAGAGCGTGGAATTGGAGAGGACTTACCCGGAAATGTGGAAGTTACTTAATGGAGATTTGACAAAGTCTGCCCAATGGTGATGATGGAGTATCCCGCCATTTTCTATTCTTATTTTTTAGAATTCTTAGTCGTGTGAGCACTTGCAATAGCTATTAGTAGTTACCCAACTCTGCCAAACCATGCTCAATACAGTGTTTTATGTTAAATTAATACGACATATCGTAAATCAATGAAAAATTTGAATTAAAAAGAAGATGAAAACGTTAGAAAATTTATTTTGAAATACTTACAAATAATTCTCGTTGAATTAATACTACATATCAGAAATCAATGAACAATTTGAATTAAAAAGAAGATGAAAATGTTAGAAATATTATTTTGAAATACTTACAAATAAATAGGATCACTTAACCCGGTAGATTTCTCTTCCCTCAATGAACTCGCACTCTCGAGCAGGGCAATGTAACAATCTCACATACGTACATCACAAAATTACATAAACAAAGATACGAACACACACGAAGAACATAAAGAAACGAAAACACAAACACGAGGATACGAAGAGAGCGCTCCATCGAAAAAAACAATACATCAAGCTCGCCTAAGAGAAAGCGGGAGTGGAATCGTTTATGCACCTTCGTCTATCGAGATGCGGAGCTTATCTTTTTATCTAGGACCTTCGGTAAACATAGATTAATCTTGATATTTTAAGTTTATTAGACTATCATATAATCGATTGTAACTATTATATAACTAATTGTAACTAATTAATTAAATACGATGGTACATATTATTTGAATCGTCTAACACCTAAAATCAAAGATATATAAAGAGACAGGTGGCATGGCAGAAAGTTGTTTTTCAAATAATAACGCCTTACGACGTAAATAAAAATTCCGATCAAGTACTTATTGTTGCAAGTGGGTCCAAGTGTGGTCTCAAATTGGATTCTATTCGAAAAGGTTTATTCAAGAGTAGGATCAAATTAGATTCCAACAAAATTTTACCCAATTATATATATATATATATATATATATATATATATATATATATATATATATATATATATATATATATATATTAAAGTGGAAAGTTGTTATAATTATATATTTTATTTATGAGAATGAAAAATTTGATTAAAAGAATAACATTTATTTTCACAACTACTTAATTTAAATTTAATTAATTATGTATTTAGTGTTAAGAATAAGATATTTCAGTATACAATAATAAGACTTGAAAATATGAGTTCAATTGGAGTTTTTATTTTGTTGGGAGGATAAAAATCATTCCCCCCAATCACTTTAGATAAACCTAAATGACGTGTTTAATGCTACTATGCTATATTTAAAATCATAATTTATGAAGTATTTATAAAGAAATAAGTTAATAAATAAATAAATTTTATTGTTTCTATGAAAATATGTTTTCCCAAGTGAGGCAAATTTCCACCTTCATTCACTCTTTTTTATTGAAATTTTAATAATCTAGGTGCTTTTTAAATGGACTAGGTCAAAAAAAATTCAATTAAATGGAACCAATACTCTTTCAAACAAAAATTCTTATGAGTTTGGAAGAAAATCATGTACTAGAAAAGGGTTGAGCTTCTCAATGTATTAACTTTCTCCATTTATAAACATGTAATTATCATGGTCATTTAATGAGAAGTCTAAACATTTTTCAATTTATCTTTATTTAACAATCATCACAAGAATTTAGAACAATTAATGAAATTGTAACTTTTTGTTTTCAAATTTGTAATTTTTTATCTAAAATGAGTTTAACTTTTCATGAAAAATCCCAATTATATTTGGATTGTGCAATTTCAGACGCATTAATATTTACAATTAGAATAATTTATTTAAATCTTTAACTAAAATTTAGACAAAAACATAACTATAAACAATCCAAATCATAAAATATTTAAAATATATGATTTGTAAAACAACAATATAGATCCATCTTAACTCCAGAATCCAAATCATAAAATATTTAAACTATATGATTCTTAAAAATAAGAGCATAGATCCATCTTAACTCCGCATCTACGAAGTGTCGAGTGTTGAGATTCAACAAGAAGATTCAGCTCCCACGCCTAGTGCATTAAGCACCCAAACTAGGGTGGGGCCCACAATGCTATTTTTGGGTGCATGTATATTGTTATTATCCTTTAATTTAGATGGACATTAAACCGTAATCTATTCTCAATGTGGACTTGAAATAGTCACCGAAGTGGCAACTTTAGTTAGCTAGTGGATTTCGAGTTAGAGGTTGGTTGGTGGGATATGAAGAGTAATTTTACTTGTTACAAAGTTGGAAGTGCGATGGTGCATGAGTTGGTGCAAGTTGTAAACAATTTAACTCGATTACGTGAGTTAAACTCAATTGTGCTAGTTGTAAGTGAAGATGCACTAGTGAGATATCTAGTGAATTAATTATTAATTAATTCACAATTAGTAATATCACATGAAACCGAGGATTTACTATTATTAGCTACATGCATGTCGGATCCAGAGTGAGACCCGAGTTGAGTTCTAGGTGAAAGGGAGGTTGACTATCGGGTCTGTGACATTATCTGCTTGCACACATGTAGGGAAAAAAACCCATTGGAGTGCTCATGATACTTGTGCAGTAAAGGTAGGCAATACTTCCTATATTTTAGGGATCTTTACCATCGAGGATTGCGCAAGCAAGGCATGCTCGACTAGAGGCTAAGATTTTTTCTATGTTGGTCGGTTTTGCATATGGCAGAGTGAGAGACAATTAGTTGATGTATTGGAGGGCTCTTGTGAGAAGTGTTTTGTATGTAATTGTTTCATGATCCATGCTTAATATATAGTAGAAGATAGTGGGGTTTTTAGCTATAATATTTCAGGGGAAATTATCCGTATTGTGTGTGATTGATTATTCTTCATGTTCATGTGATTAGCGATTGTGCTTTTTATTCGCAAAAGAATTGTAGAAGAAATTCAATATTTAACTTCAAAGCACATTGTTAGATCGTGTGAATCCAAGATATACATTCTTGTTATATAATTTCTACATGGTATCGAGCACTGAAAGCTAGAAGTGAATCGAGAGCTGAGTTTGTAACTAGATAGAATTCGAATTTGTATAAATACCTTCTTGGTGCTACTTGTATAAATACTTTCTTGGTGCTACAAGCGATTCAAGATCGAAATGGATTTCAATGTATTGAGAGTTAGAGTATGCACTCGAGGGAATCTCGAACTACATTTCTTGGAAGGACAAGATGGAGTCAGTACTCAAAGACAATGGCTTGAAGGAATTCATTGACAACGATGTTCCTAAGCGGATGTCGTAGATGTCGCAAATCTTGATGCATGGAAAAAGAAAATGGCAAAGGAGAGGGACGATCCTCTTGGAGGGAGTACGAGACCACATTGTCTCAAGCCTCCATGGGAAAGCTACACCATATGCTATGTGGAAATATTTGACGGATCTATTCCAAAGCAGCAATGACAATAGGAAATTGGTGCTCAAATATAAACTCGGGAAGATCAAGATGGAAAAGGGTGATACCATTCCAAAATATCTCACGAAGTTTGTCCAATGTCGGGATGAACTAGGAAGTGTGGGAATAATAGTTGATGATGATGTTTTTGTGAGGTTGGATCTCTTAGTACTTCCTAAGAGTCGGCATCAGTTATCAAGACTCTACCAATGAAAAAATAAAATTGCTAGACCGGGAATGAATGTGATCGGATTTGATGCGAGAGGAGTTCATATGGAACACCGTAGATGAATCTCCATATAAGAATGAGGATGAAGAGGATTTTGATTTGGCTCGCCAAGGCGAGGAAGGGCAAGGGGAAGAAATTCCATTCAAAAATCCGAGTCCAAAGGCAAGAAGCGTGGACATTTCCAAGGTGAAGTGTTTTCACTCGGTCACGAACATGGGCATTTTGCTACTAACTCGCCTCACAAAAGAAGAAGAACAAGAAGGTTGTTGGATTCGTAGCTAGGGAGGCCCTTGCCTCACAATTTGAGCTTGAATTCTCATTGATCGCATGCATGGTGTCAAGTGCATTGTGATCTATGTGGTATTTTTATAGTTTCACTTCCTTTCACATGACAGGGAGATAAGAAACTTTTTCGGTGACTTGGAGGAGAAAGATCTCCGGATGCATATTGAGATGGGCTATGATGGACGGTATATTGATATCGGGATTGGTACCATTACCTTTTAGAGGGAGTCGGGTAAACCATTTTAATTAAAATATGTAATTCATGTACCAGTCCGAAGAAAAAATTTGGTCTTAGTCGTAATGTTGCGGGACGAGGCTATGTCGTTATTTTTTAGTGATGGAAAAGCTTTCTCGTGACATAAAACAATGGGTCAAGCCAAAAGGATAGGGATTCAAGTTAATAATATATACAAGCTAGAGGTATATGGATGTGTTTCCATGATGGTAAAGATGGAAACAATGGTGATCCGATATGAGGTCGAATTATGGCACGAGCAATTGGGCCATCTTCATCATGGAGCCTTGAAAATCATGCAAGCAAATTTCTACTGGACTTCCAATGGGAACACTTGCTCAATTAGATCAATGCAAGGGTTGCACCATGGGGAAGTATGTCAATTCCACCTTTCATGAGAATTAAAACCAAGCTTCGGGATCCTAGAGAGAGTTCACAAAGACGTGTGTGGAACAATCTTTATTACTTCCACATAAAAACATAAGTACTATGTAATCTTTGTCGATGAATTTTCTCGTAAATGTTGGATCTTCTTTATGCGGAAGAAAGATCAAACATTCTCTAAGTTATGTGAGTTTAAGGCATTGGTGGAGAAAGAGTCGTGGAAGCAAGTGAAGGCTCTTAGGGAGTGATAACTGGTGGAGAATACATCTCTAACAAATTCAATAAATTCTATAGCAAAGAAGGAATTTGAAAATAACTCATAGCGCTCATAACCCATAATAGAATGGGGTCATGGAGAGGAAGAACATAATGATTGTGGGTGCAACACGAGCGATGTTGCATGATCAGGGGCCTACCAATGCATTTGTGGGAGGAAGCATGAAACACTATGGTTTATGCGCAAAACCGTTGTCCTCATAGAGTGCTTGGCATGAGTACACTCGAAGAGGCTTTCAATGGTAATAAACTTGTTGTTTCACCCTTTAATATTTTTGGCTCATCTCTGTTTATGTGCATGTGACCAGGGGATGCCGTGAAGAAGCTGGGAACCGATCGATTGAAGTTGGGATTTTTTGTGGGGTACACATAAACACCCCATAATTATCGTGTGTATTTTTCCAAACAACGAAATGATCGTTGTGTGACGGGATATAAAATTGGATGAGGGAAAGCCATGCGCTTGTCCCTTGAGAGGGAGCCGTAATTGCATTTAGAGGAGGAACCGCTGGTTCCCAAGGATCGAGTCTCAAGATGTGCATCAGCCCACATGAGGAGGTTCATGGAGTTGAGGAAATCACTCATGCGGAGATATCCATCAAAAATGGCAGAAGGCACACCAGCAAGCTCGATAGGATGAGACTTGATGTCGCATGCGTAATGTAGGAGCCCCTACTTCACAAAGTGTAGACAAGAGATAGTCTCCGACCGATTTCATCGGATACATGGCTCTTATGGGAAAATGTATTGTGATCGAACCATATTCCTTTCAGAAGAAGTTCAACAACCTACTTGGGTTGATGCAATGGTGGAGTATGACTCCATTATCAAAACTAAAGGCATGGGAGATAGTCCCAATACTCGGTTAACAAATCGGTGGTAGGTTCGAGATGGATCTACAAGGTAAAGAAAGCTATTGATGGGAGTGTGGATAAATACAAGGCCGCATTTTTGGTCCGGGTTTTCTCACAGATCAAGGGGATAGATTATGATGATACTTTTGCGCCCGTTGCAAGGTACTCTTCCATAAGATCCATCCTTGCACTTTCAAAGATAAATGGGCCGGAAAATTCATCAAATGGATGTGAAAACTTAGTTTCTCAATGGGACTCATTGAGGAAGAGGTGTACATAGAGTAGCCCTGAATTTTTCGAGATCTTCGATGCTGAGTCGCATGCGTGTTGACTCAAAAGAGAGTTGTATGGGCCGAAGAAAGTACCTCGTGCTTGGTACACTCGAATAGACATCTATTTCATCAACCGGCTTCACCAAAAGTGAAGCGAGATGAAAAATTGTACTAGATTGTGGTTGAGCATAAGATATTCATAGTTTTTCTTTATGTTGATGATCTAATTTTGATTGGTGATGAGCAACTAATCACACTCATGCAAGGAGGATCTCTGCAAGAGAGTTCAAAATGAATGATATGGGCCTCCTTCATTATTTCCTTGGATTGGAAATATGGCACCGAGATGGTGAAATTTTTGTGTCTCAAGGAAAGTATGCAAGGAGATACTGTAATTTTTAACATGGAGAGATTCAAACTCCATGGATACTCCTCTTCCAAGAAATTTGAGGAAAGAGGATGCTACTTCTAGAGAGGTAGTGGATGCTACTGCCTATCGACAATTAGTGGTTTCGCTAATGTATCTAGTGAACACAAGACCATACATTTGCTATGTATTTAACCAGCTGGGTCAAGCTATGGTTAAGCCTACCAAACTCTTTTGGAAGGGCGAGGAGGCATGTCGTGAGAAAAACCCGAAGGGCACATCGAGTATGGTTTATGGTACAAAAGGATGGATGGAGTGAAGTTGCATGGCTTCACGAATGCATATCGAGTCGAAGTACATCGAACGTAAAGAGCACATCAGTGGGGATCTTTAGCATTGGGTCGACAACGTAGCTTCGGTACAATAGCGAAACAACGATCTTTGGCACTCAGTAGTGGAAGTGGAATACATGGCAGTAAAGTCAAGTTGCATGTGAGGCTATCTAGATAAGAAAAATCTTGGTTGGTTTGTTTGATTCTCAAACTGGATCCCACATTGATTCATTGTGATAATCGTGAGTTGCATTAAAATCTCGATTAATCATGTGTTTCATGATAGGTCCAATTATATAGATATATGGTACCAACATCTCGTAGATTGTGTGCGGAGGAGGATCATGTTACTTCAAGTACATTCCCGCAAAATATCGGGATGCGAGGATATTCTAACGAGGGCACTCACTAGGAGAAAATTTGAATACCATATAGAAATGATCGACGTGAAGGATAATCCCTTTATCGTTGAGAGGGAGTGTTGAGATTCAACACCCATGCCTAGTGAATTAAGCATATAGTTGCATTTAGCACCTAGTTTCATTAAGCACCCAAACTAGGGTGGGGTCCATAGTGCCATTTTTGGGTGCATGTCTATTTTTTATTATCCCTTAATTTAGATGGAAATTAAACCCGTAATATATTCTCAATATGGACTTGAAATAGTTAATCAAGTGGAAAATTGAGTTAGCTAGTGGGTTTTCGAAAGTTTAGAGGTTGGTTGGTGGGACATGCTGAGTAATTCTAGTTGTAACAGAGTTCGAAGTGCAGTGCTGCATGAGTTGGTGCAAGTTGTAAAAAATTTAACTCAATTAAGTGACTTAAACTCAATTGTGATATTTGTAATTGTAGATAGGCTAGTGAGAGATCTAGTGAATTAAATATTAATTAATTCACAATCAATGATCTCACATGCAACTGAGGATTTACTATTATTAGTTGCATGCATGTTAGATCCAGTGGAGACCTAGTTGAGTTCTAGGTGAAAGGGAGGTTGACTATCAGTTGTGACATTATCTTCTTGCACACATGTAGTCAAACATCCATTGGAGTTCCCATGATACTTGCACAGTGAAGGCAGGCAAGAACTCCTATCTTTTAGGGATATTTACCATCAGGGATTATGCAAGCAAGGCAGGCTGTCTGGAGGTTGAGAATTGGCTGTGTTGGTCAGTTTTTCATATGACAATGAGATACAATTAGCTGATGTACTGGAGGGCTGTTGTGAGAAGAGTTTTGTATGTAATTGTTTCATGATCCATGCTTAATATAAAATAGAAGATAGTGGGATTTTTAGATGTAAGTTTTTCCTAGGAAATTATATGTGTTGTGTGTGATTGATCTTTCTTCATGTTCATGTGATTAGCGATTGTGTTTTTAATTCTGCAAAATATTTGTAGAAGAGATTCAGTATTTAACTTTAGCACATTGTTAGATTGGGTGAATCCAAAATATACCTGCTTGTTGTATAATTTCTACATCGAGAAAGATTAAATCTCTCAAAATGAAAATCACTTTTTGAACGCATATATAAATCATTATTATTTAAATTTATGTTAATGTCATATGCACATTTTGAATTTTTCAAAAAAAAAATTGTAACTTTTATTAATAAAAAACAAAATTAAAATATAATAAATTAAATGGAATCAATTTTTTTTATTTTTGTTACTTTTTACTTTTTATTACTTTTCTAATTGAGCCAATATTATTATTATTATTGTTATTATTATTTAATGGTTTATTTTACATATGCTATAACATCTCTCTCATATTGAATTGATATTTACATGTTTATACTCATTTAGGGATGCTACAACATCTTTCCTATACTGACAATGGCCCTTATAAGTGCTTAACATATCCAGGGTTAAGATTGTGATCCCTGTAAATGCTTAATATATCCAGAATTAAGATGGATCTAATCTAATTAGTGATAAGCACCTCTAAACGCAATGACCCCTCTAAGTTCTTAATAAATCCAAGGTTAAAATAGATCTAATCTAATTTACTAATAATTTTTTATTTTAACTAAACTTATATTTCTATTATTGTTTTATTATTTCTATTTCTATTTTATTATTTTATAACATATGTTAAACATCGACATGTTATATAAATCATTATTATTTAAATTTATGTTAATCGCATATATATATATTATATTTTTTTAAATTTTTTGTAAAACAAAATTACATTTGAAAAAATTAATTAAATCGTTTTTTATTTTTCTTATTTTTTAATTAATCAATATTATCTCTTCTTATTATTTTTTTAATCTAATAATTCATTTTTTAAAAACTTTGTTCCATAATGGAGAAATTATTATTTAAATATATACTTATTATAAACACTACTTTTATCTCTCACAAATTACAAAACATTTCTCGACACTATGATTATAAAAATATATTTAAGAATTATCATTTATAAATATTAATTCACATCTAAAAAACCTAGCCTCTCCTTACTTTTAGTGGACCTTTTGGTTTGGCATTGTATGAAGTGATATTCATTTTTATTTAATAATGTAAATCAGCTATCAAGGTGGCTAAATATAATGTTTGGCGAATTAAAATAGCTTTGTCGAGGAAAATGAATCTCTTAATATCAAATATTAATAATTATTTATATTTTATAAAAATAAATTTTAGAAATTATATATATATGAGTTAACAAATTTAAATAATTTTATTATTTTAAATTTAGTTATTTATTATCAACATTACTAATGTATTTTATTTTATTATTTTAAAAAATTCTTTAATTTATAAATGAAAAAAAATAAAAGATCTCCTTTATCTTTTACTAAAATTATAGAGTAATGAGTTATAATGGTGTATATTTAATGTACACTTGAAATAAATGAAATTTACATTTGCACAAATTTCCGAATGTCATATTTTTTTTATTCATAATGAGATTAAATTTCAACTATGCCATTTAAATTATAGCTAGCATTTGTCCTTAAAGGTGTAAAAATAGGTTTAAGAAAATAAGTATTATATAAAATAATATTTTGAAAAAAATTGAGAAAACTCTATTTTCAAAGTTTCAAAGACAACAAAATTTGCAAAATAATTTAAAAATACATTAAGAAAATCAAGATATTTATATTATACATAATATCATTAAAACTATACATAAAAAAACAAAATTAACATAGGAAAATACACTATTAAAAGACCAAAAGCACACACATAAACCAACCTACACATTTGAAAAAGAAAAAAATTCATTAATATTCTTTTGCATTTTAAAAAGACCCTTCTACATTTCAAAAAAAAAAACTCCTTGCACCATTTTACATTATACAATATTAAATAAACTATCAGACATAAATATTTAAATTTTAAATAAATAAAACAAATAATATACAAATTCACAAATCATTATAAAAACATGACAAACAAGTAATAAATAAAGATATATTTTGATCCAGTAATAAATAAAGATATATTTGATCTAGTCCCTTTTTGTTAAAAAATGCGTCTACCTTACCACTTTATTTAATATAAAACTATAAAATTTCAAAAATACCAAATCTGACTTGTTTTAAACTTTTTTTTGAGTTTGAATTGGCCAACAAAGTTGTTAAAAAAACATGAGTGTCAATGCATCACTGAGGTTGACTTAGACTCACTTAGTGAAACTCTTAGACATCTGTATTTTTCTCTCTTTAAATGAAACCACTCCTAGTTGAAAATAGATAAATTCATAAATCTTATTAAAATAAATAAATGAGTAATATAATGACACAACATTATTCATAAGCTTGAACATAGCGGGGGCTTTGCACGAAATGTGAAGCATTCTTCTATCTAAACTGAAGTTCGTGTTCTTGTTTCAATGTAACATGAGTTTCAAGTTCAAAATAAAATACTATTGAACAGGTGTTACATAGAAAAAGAAAACTCATTTAGCGAGGCCTTTGTATGAAATGTGAAGTGTTATGCTATATAAATTGAAGTTCATGTTCTTGTTTCACTATAACATGAATTTAAAGTTTAAAAACAAGATATTATTGATCAGGTGTTATGTCACAAAAAAGAAAACTCATTCATCTACGAGATGTTAGAAGTGAAAATATCAAGGCACTACTTCTTCAAAGATATTTTATATTTACTCAATCTTTCAATAGGAGTTTTCTACAAGATCACAAAGAAAAGGGATTGAAACAAGATTCGTACTGATAATGCAAAGAACATAACAGAGCACCAAGAACAAAACAAAGAACCATTTCCTTTGTTAATAACATAGCTAGGGCTAATTAACTAATCAATTAAAGGATAAATAAATATATAAATACCTCTGTAATGTAGGACTCGAACTCAGATTTGTCGTTATCGTCACTCAAAGCTTCTGTAATCTTAGAAGAAAAAACCTTCCCCAGCTCTGTGACGATGGAATTTGCAGTAATGGAAATCTCCAACACACGAATTTGAAAAATACGTAGCAAATATTTGCGATATTTGAACGTAAATTATGAAATATGAAGCCCGATTACATAGAAACAAACAATCAGAGGCTTCAAATTTGGGGGAGAGCATAGATTTGCGATCTTTGATCGTAAATTATGAAATCTGAAGCTCAATTGCAGAGAAAAAAAGAATTGGAGGCCTAAAATTTGGGCGAGATGATTGGTTCAACTTCTGCTTCTAAAACATTATCATAGTTTCCACCTGTTTCATAGCCCCTACGACACTGGTGTTCTTTGACATATATACACTTATAGGTGACTGATTGAGCGATATTTTTTTTAAATAAGAGGCATGTGCAATTACTGAGTGGAGGGGACATCTGTTCAGGGACGATAAATTTGAACAATGTCATGAGGATAAATCTCATAATAGAAAAGCTTTCGGGTTAATTAATTAAAATGGAAAGTGAACGTTCTAACCAAGTTTCAACTATGCCACTTAAATTATAGTATTAATTAATTAAAGTGGAAAATGAGTGTTCTAACTAAGTTTTAATTGTGCCACTTAAATTATATTATTAATTAATTAAAATGGAAACATAAAATATTATGGTTAAATGTGAAATGCAAAAAACCATATATATGGGATTAGCTAATGTAATTGAGTATTTTAAATTACAAGAGGTTATGGGTTATGTCTTTAGGATGGTTTCTTTTGTGGATTATTGAGTCTCATTCAATGTCTCATTAGATTAAGTTGCCAAAAATTATTACTGACCAACTTACTTTAGGTGTTATTTTAAGAATTCTCTGGAAGGTGTAATTCATTAATATTTCAATTTATATTATAATTTTATTTTGTTTGCTAGTTTTTTTCTGACTTGTGGAACTAGACTTTGGCTACTCCAAGTACCATCTGAAGAGTTCCCTGGAATGTGTAATTCATTAATATTTCCATTTATGTTATATATATATATATATAATATTCATTTTCTAGTTTTTTTGTGACTTGAAAAACTAGCCTTTTGCTTAGAAACCACGACTAGAGGAATTTAAGTTATCAAAATCACTTGGGGATCGCACTTGTCCTAGGCCACAATAACCCTTAACATGGTTGTATATTTTGTACCTACAATTTTTTGAATTGGAAAACTTCACACAAGGAGTTACTTCACAAAACACCGTGTCACCAACTATTCTACATCTCTTAATTTATGTTATATTTGTTAACATAAAATGTGAAAATAATAATTTATATTAAAAATATAAAAAATAAACTTTATATCTGATTATTTATCTACCTTAGGATTTTGTTTAAAAAATTATGTGGTGTGTAAATGATTATGTGCATGAATTTTGTATTGATTTGGATGTGACGGTTCTTCATTGGTTCATGGAGGAATGCAAATTTGAGGATGAAGTTACTAGTGCATTATTTGGAGGTGCTTGTCAATTTTTTTGGAGGATCCTCCTGAAGGAGTTAACATTTCAAACTTCTCCCCCATGGTATGTGGAGTTTTCAGGACAACCAAGAATGAAGTTGTCGATATTAATCTCTTGGTTAGATTTCATGAGCATGGTTGGAATTATAGATGGATGTCAAATTGGGTCCTTTTGTTGGTAATAGGGAATGACCCATGGTTTTCATACCTCTTTATAATTTTATTTAGGATTCATATGTACCTATGGGAAAGGGATTTTATAATATTAAAAGGTTAGATCTAGATGGTCAAGGTGATAAAGAAGGTATTTATAGAAAAACACACATGTAAACATTCCTTTTTTGACCAACCATAGGAAAGAGGTGTTTCCATTAAATAGGAGAATCATATATTCAAGAAACAATCACCACCATATTTTTCATAGAATTTGAAAAATTCATTAGCATGAAATTGGGGGTAATAGACTAGATCTTGTTATGATGTTGGGTAATTTTTTATTCGTTTTGGGGTGTTTCTTTAAGGTTAGGATTTTGGCTTCATATGCAATTCGGTGTGAAGAGGTAGTAAGGGTGGCTAGAAGGGTTTGGGAGTGGGTTTTATCTATCAATTGATTGATTTTTTAGAACTATATGGTAGTCGCACTGCTCTTGTGAGGGTTTATTCTTTTATTCAAGCTAAAGAAATCACGAGAGTTTCCTAGTAGACCATTTAATATTTTGCTGGAGAAACTAGAAAAGGATAATAAAAGGTAGAAGAAGTATATCCAATAGCTTCTTTAAAATCCATAATTTTTATAAACATGAAAGAGTAGTAGTAGCATATTAATCCACGCTCATATGCAGATAAAAATTGGGATATTTACACTATAATTCAGAGCCATCCATGGGAAAATTAACATGTTTGTTGATCAACCCAATCCAACTTTGCTTCCCCAAAATTAAAAAATTCTCCCAAGCTTCCAGACTAATGCCATACATTATAAAAAACTGATTCAACAATAGTTTACGTTTACATTTTAACATCAAAAAACTAATAAAAAACAAAAAAGGTCCCTTAAAACTGGTTACTCCCCCATTTTTTTCAGAATGTTGAGATCGATTCATGTATATTATTCATCCATCTTCATGCCTTTATCATCAAGTTTAAACTTAACATACTCAATTTAATGCCTCAGTGCATCAATTTCATCTTCCAGTTGGAAGATTCTTTCATTTTTTTCCAATTGATGCTCCTGCATCTCAAGATTTTCCTTCTGTTTTTGATGTATACACCTTTGGATTATTGCCAATCCATCCTTAATTTCGGCATGGTATTTGACACAATGAGCACAATCTGCATGGAACCTTCTATGATCCTTCAACATACACCCTGAGGGTCTGCCTGTCTAAGGCCTACAATGGCCCCAAGTTCTTGAAACAGAGCTACCCTCCTCAGAATGGCTCATTTTTTTCCAATGATCCACGAGTTCAAGATAGAGCCTACTAGAAATACCAAATAATTGAAAACCATAGCACCCGACCCCTAAAAGGTTGTACCGAATGAGTTTGTATGATCCTTCCCATAGCTCGACACCCTCTCCAGAATATATTTTTTTCACCTCATCACCCTCAATCACAACTCAAAAAAAATTCACCTTAGGCATTGATTTGAACAGAGCACTCCCCTTATCAACATCCTACGAAAACTGACTGCAACCCTCAAAATTTACGAACATGCATAAGACCTAGACCAAACCACTACCCAGACTTCCCAAACTCCCTGAGCCCTTCCACTGGATCATTAACCAAAGAATCCTCTGGACAGATAGGGACCCAAACTTCTGGTAAGGAGACATAATTTTACTCATGCTTATATAGAAAATTGTTCGACTGGAGTCATAGTAGGGGCCATAAATTGAGGTCATGTCACAAACATCACCACAAACCTCAATAATTCCTCTACTCTGTGAAATGACCTTCTGATTGTGCTGCTTCGAATTCCCCCACATGAATGGGCCACACCAACATAGGAGCAATAAATTCCACTCCCTATCTCCTAAGTTTTGCATGCCTACACCTTGAATGCACCGACACCAGGGAATGATCCAAGGATAATAAACAGGAGCTCCCATACAAATCCTTAAATTTCCACCAGGTGTTTCACATGTCCAAAGACAACAATCTGGCACCCTACTGAGATAAGGAACCACAAGGCACAGATAATGGATGTGGGAGAAGGAGGCCAATGGGACAGGGTAGAGCAGGGCCTGAATGGGAGTGGAGGATGATTTTATGGGTGAGGTGGAGGGCCAACGATGAGAGGAAATGGAGCATGATTTGACAGGTGAGGTGGAGGGGCGGGAGGAAGGGGGGAGATGGGGGGGAAGGGGAGGAGACAGGGTGGGGGGGAGAGCTAGAGAAGGAAGGACCATCCCACACCTTGATCCATATCCAATTTTTTTCTTTTTTCATGCTAACCTTGACCATAAATTTTGAATTTTGTATTTTCATATAAATCATTAGGGGATAGTGATTGTTCCCATGATTCCATTCACATTACTATTTTCTTCTAACATCTTGTATGCCACATTGGCTTGCTAATCGGCTTCCTTACTCTATCCTCTTAGAATATGAAATAACTGTAAATGACCAAAGAGAGGAATCATTTCCTGAATTCTCTTGATGATTTGGTTCAAATTATAGTTTTGCGTTGATGACTTGTTTTTCATATGCTTCATAATAATGAGGGATTCCCCAAGGATATACATATCCTTTAGTCCTTTTTTTGAGCCAGAGATAGCCCGAGGAACAAACCATAAGCCTTGACTTGATTATTTGTCTTTTTTCCCAGCCCCCATGCAAACTTATCTTCTATGATTCATTCAGGATTAATGAGAATCCATCCCCCTCCTGCCACCCATCTTTAAAATCCATAATTAACCTCAATTTGGCATCCAATAAACAAAGAAAACTTTATGTATATACTTTTGAAATCACAGCTCCTTTCATTAAGTCAACAAATTTGGAATTTTCAATAAAATCAAACATGTCTTTGATAACTAAAAACAATAATATGGGCAATTTAAATAATTATAAATCTTCACGCATCTCTGATAATTCCTTTCAATGTAATATGGACTGTCAAAATGAGTTATTATATGCACATTCCATATCCCCTCATACATGCATTTATGAGAAATCTTCTCACATTAATATGTCAAAACAATTTATTACATACGCACTCCCTATCCCCTCGTATGATCCTCCAAGAAATCCATCCACTCACCCATATTAATCAAAAACACACTCCACATGGACATAACATAATTTATGTCTCAAATAGTGAAACACATCCTCCAAACATTGAAAACGATAATTTTGGTACTCATCACAACTTTTCAAGTGTTTCTGAGAACTCCTCTCACTGTCATATAAATGGTCAAAACAAATTAACATATACCAATTATGTATCCTCTCATACACACCTCCAATAAATATCTCCATTCACCCAAATTAACCAACATCGCCCTCCACTTAAACATAAAACGATTTTTGTCTCAGATGCCAAAACACATAAACTGTTATAGGTAAATTTAGGTGCCATTCCCAATGACTTGGTTATCTGGGCATCATCTCCAGGACTAATGAATAAGGGTCTATCATTCCCTATCATTTCAGTTGCTACATGCCCTAAGACAAAGAACAAGACAAATCATACATGACTTTCATCTGCAA
>JAXQQM020064697.1:0-60320 GCA_034641835.2 Pinus albicaulis
TTCCGCAGCTCAATGAGCAAAAATCTGATTCAAACAGAAGACACAAAACATAGTTAAAAACCACTTTAAATGCTCGTTTATGATTAATATGCAATGATGTTGATGACTTAGGAGGTCCAAGTAAATGGAAAAAGTCTAGAAAGGTGTATAGGAAAGATGCAAGTTTGGGACTCAACAGGTACCAAGTTGCATGTATGATTTCCTTACTAGTTTTGGCATGCATGGCACATGTATGTGTTTTCTTGGTTATGATTTGTCATTGGGATGGAGGATTTCCTGAATTGACAGTGGTTTTGCCTAGCCTTTCCATTTCCTAGATAGCCATGGTGGTGTGGGAGTATTTCCCTTTTGTTTTATGTTTGGGTCTCATGTTCCTTTGGTTTTGGGTTGAGTTATTAGTTTTTGGAGCCTTGGTTGGACAAACAATTTAGAGCACTGTAACAACTTGGGTTGAGTTACTAGTCCTGGAGCCTTGGTTGTAAAAACACTCTAGAGCCCTTGGTGGGTTGAGTTACTAGTCCTAGAGCCTTGTGTTGGAAAAACGCTCTAGAGCCCTACAACAAATGTGGGTTGAGTTACTAATCCTGGAGCCTTAGTTGGAACAAATGCTTTGGAGCCCTAGACAACTTGGGTAGAGACCAATCTGGTGATGGTTAGTGATGTCCGACCGTGAGGTGAAATCATTGGTTAACAGTTGAGGTGGTTTAGCTTTTGGAATCCCTGGTTCAATTTTGTTGGATTTGTTTCCTGAGTTCCCACATTCATGCTTAGAATATGGAACAAGGGTGATTTGTTAAAGACACATTTGGTTTATCCAATCTATGTTCGAGTGGAATGTGGAAGTACCAAACCTAGTTTCCCTTTGCATTCATTATTAAGAGCTTATTCTACTTGGTATATCATGTGAAAACTTATTGGTTAATATGTGGTATATATGGTTGTCATATCTGTTGAGTCTCAAAAATGTTCTCCATATTCATACATATTCCCATTATGTCATAACCATTTAGCTCTTATTTCATAGCCATTTGACCTAAAACCCTACATCAAGTAACCATTTTCATAAATATATGGGTTAGGATCCTTGTTTTCCAAAGTTATTTATTTTATGTATTTTAAGTGAATTTATGATTAGAAACTATAAAATTAACATAGTTTCATGTATCTATATATGTGTTATGAGTTTTGTGACATGTGTAGGTCAAAAGGAGACTTCTAGAAGACCCTTATGTGGCACTCTAAGGCCAAATTCGAATTTGGTTGGAGAAGATTATAGGATCAAGAGGATATGTGTCTCACTTCCTTGTTGTATTGAAACTCTAAGAGGATATGTGTCTCATTCCTCAAGTTGTGTTAAAACTCTAGAAAGACATGTGTCTTATCATTTCCTATTTTGATTGTAACTCTAGAGATGGAGGGAGAGATTCATGGACTCCCATTAATGAGATGTCTCCTCATATTTTGTATAAATAGGAGAAGCTTTCTCCTATCATAGGTAATGAGAAAGCAATGAGGAAGTAATGAGGAAGTAGATTTGTAACAAAGTTCAAGATGGAATGGGATGTAGATTTATGAGTTTTTGAATAAAGAAGCTTAGTTCTTTGATGCTATTGTGATCTTATCTTTAAGGAGCTGAAGGACTTCACCAAATTGGTAGCAGAGGGCCCCTGCTATCCAAGGAGGCTTTTACATGTTTTCTAGATAAGTTGCTTTCAATTTTGTTTTGTCATATTTCCTTACTTAGATTGCTTTATGAAATCATAGCTTTTAGCATAATTTTTCATGGCAGCCCGGGCATTTGCATATCTTTTGACTAATGACATGGAATCAATATTGTTCTGCTGTTAATTTATTTTTTCTTAGTTTTTCTTTAATTCCAGTATTGCTTTGTTTATTTCAGTCTTGCACATTTGCTTCAGTAGTTAGATTTAGATATATTAAATTGCTCATGTCATTTTCAGTTACCTCCGAAAGCCACAGCTGGACTGATGGTGAGGGATTGAAGTATGAGTGTGTAGTTTGATATTAGTTTACTTTTTGCAAGTTAAATATATTAAATTGCTCATGTCATTTTCAGTTACCTCCGAAAGCCACAGCTGGACTGATGGTGAGGGATTGAAGTATGAGTGTGTAGTTTGATATTAGTTTCCTTTCTGCAATTTAGATATATTAAACTGCTCATAACATCTTCATTTGCCTCCGAAAGCCACAACTGGACTGATGGTGAGGGATTGTATTATGAAATGTGTAGTTTGGTATTAGTTTCATTTCTGCAAATTTAGATATATTAAATTGTGCATGAAATCTTCAGTTACCTCCGAAAGCCACAGCTGGACTGATGGTGAGGGATTGAATTATGAATGTATGGTTTGATATTAGTTTACTTTCTGCAAGTTAGATATCAGTTACTCAAGTTGTTTATGGTTACTTCCGAAAATCATAGCTGGACTAATGATGAGGGATCGGAAGACAAGTTGATGTAATTTGATTTAGATTTACTTTATTGCAACTTTTGGATTTCTTTCAGCATAGTTTCTTTTGTGTTTAGACAGCAGCAAGAATAGTTTGGTTTCATGCTCACTAGTTCACTGTTTTGATTTATTAGATTAGCGGCACCTTTTTCATTTCAGTAGCACATTTTCATTTCCTTTCAAGTTTTGTCATTGTATGTTTCAAATTCCTTTTTCAGTTTCAAGTTGGTAAATCATTATAAAGGACATCATTTCCTTGAATATCCATAACCATACTTGTCTTTTAGAATTTCATAAAAATCCAAAAACGACAAAAAGTAAGAGATAGGTTATCTTGCACATATAGTGCGCCACACTTCGTCAGCTTACGAATCCCTGGTTGATAATTTATGTTAGCAATTTAGGACACACTAAATTGACCAAACAATATCCATGTTATTTCTATTATTTATATGTTGGTTAAATGTATGCTTTATTACAGTGATGATGTATGGATGTCATCATGTTTTGATTTGTAAATTAATGAACAATGAATATATGAATAAGGCATAAATGCTTCTTAGTGATTCTCAGATAAGTATGAGACCCCTATGCTCAGATCTGTTATTTTAACCTATAGAATGCATATTTGTGACATGTTTGACGAAATTTTTGTCATGGCTAGTAGGGGTCCAGTCAATTCCTTGTTAAAGTATTTTCATTTGTATCATTGTTTCGATGTTACTTTTCATCTTTGTAAGTTTCATGGAGTTCTAGGCAGTGACTAAGTCCTAGCCCTGGAAATTAGCCTTAAATATCGCAGTCACTAGCATAGCATTGGCAGAAAAAGGCTACAACTGCAATCAGGCAAGCTTATGGAAGCGATTGGGGCTCTCATTCGCATGGAGGCCTTAGAATGGGATCAACTAGGGCTCCGATTCATTTAAATGCTAGGTTTTCTTAGGGGCTGATCACGTGGAAGGGTTGCATGGCTCCTGAGGGTTTTATAGCATGTGTAGAAGGTCAGATTTGTTGTGTTGCATTGGTTCCACTTCCTTAACTGTACATGGGGAGTTGAATCAGATCATAGTAGCCTCTCGTCACATGTTTACCCTGGTTGGATGGTCACTTGGGTAGATGTGGGTGGAGGGTGTTGCATATTCAACTTAGTGTTTAAAGTGATATTTGAATACCTTTAATTTATGAGATGAACTTGATAACAATAAAATAAAACACAAATAACATAATTGTAAAATAGTTAAATATGACTAGTCAACGTCACCATAGTTGCACTGTTAAAAAATTTCCTCTCAATTTTTTTATACAACATCTCTAATTTTAAAGGGCTTATTCTTCTTACATGTTTCCCACATGGAGTGTATAACCTATGCATAAATACAATTCCACTAACATACAATATTTTCAACAATATCTTCTTTTCTTTTTAAATAAATTGTTCTTGTTTAGAGCCCTTATCTACCACAATATTTTTCTTTTCTTATAAAGAAAAATAGAAAGATGTTGGGTGTGGAGCCATATTATCTTCCTTAATTTTTAGAGTTTTTTTGTTTTAGGCGTGTAGGATCCATGTTCCTAACAGGGTGGCAACGTCGCCCATTTAATCGTCGTCAAAGGGGATCCAGGGGGGGGCGACGATTTTTATGAGCCCCCCCTCCTGTGGTGGGGGTTTTGGGGAAGCACCCCCAAAGCTAAAAGTACATTAAAATTTTCCTAGTAAAATATTGTAATTTCATATTCAATATGGGTCATTCATTAGGCGAATGATATAACGGTAGAAGTTATGTTAATTTAGGGTTTTTTTCCCTAGAAGGAAACCCTCAATTTATATGAGGGAATTGTATTTTGGTTGTGCATTATTATTCTAATAAAGATAGAGAGAGGAGAATATGTGAAAGCGAAGAGCAAATTGCAACAGATATGTTGCTGGTTGTATCCATTCATTTTTTTGGATAATATAAAAGGAAGGATTGGCTATTTCTCTATGGACATAGCCCAAATTTCGTGAACCATATATGAGTCTCTCTTGTTTTATTCATTTCTATATTTTTGTTTCTACAATATTTTGTGTGTTTCATTGCTCTGTTAATTAATTTCTAACAAAATATTCATTGTTCGTAAAATATTTCTATTGTAACATCATCCAGTGCAAAATAAAAATACTTATCTTGGTAACTCTTCTTTATGAAAGAAAATAATAGAAGGAATAAAATCTATTTGATCCTCCCATTCGTAAGCTAATCCTTTTTAGCTTCCCTGAGATTTCAATCCTTCTAGAAAAAATGACAGTTTCTCTTTTTTTTCCCTTGGAGTCACAAGTTTCTTGGCTTTTTCCAAGCAAGGTATTAGCCCTAACAGGTTTCACCACTATTTATCTCCCACTGGTGTAGGACAATTGTTGTGATACTAGAGGAACAACATTTATCTCCAGTTGTTCTTAATTTTTTGGTTCCTTCTTTTGAGTTCCCCTCTTCCAAAACAATGGCCTTCTTCTCTGACCCTTTTTCTGGTGTTGTTTTCTTTTCTCTTCCTTTCTCTTCTTTTCTCCCACTGCAAAAGAATATCCTCCAGAAGAAGAAACCAATGAGGGTTTTTTTCTTCTTTTTTCTATCTCATTTACCTTAGATGTAACTAATTAATTGTTTTTTTTTTCTCTACTGAAGGAGTTAATAACTCTTCAAATAGCCCTTTTTTGTAACCATCATTTCTATTTTTTTTCTTATCTCAAAATAAATATTTTGCAATTATTAAATTTTTACAGCTATATATCCTTGAAAGGAAAACAAAGATACTTGCAATTTTTCATTTTCCTTTTCTTAACAAAAAAACCTAGTTCGATAAATAAATTATCCAAAATTCATCAGTCATCACACTTAACTAAAAAAAAATCAGATCGACCAATTCTTTTTTTTAAGAGGTATTTACTATTACAACTCTTAGGGTTTTGATTTTCCTGTACTTTTTAATGGTAGTAAACAAGAATGTTTGGAGTTTCTATTTGATTATGGAATTAATGTGGGTAGAATTAATTATGACAACTTACTATTGGGTAAGCCAGTGGAACCACAAAATAATTTTACGGAGAATGAATTGAGAATGGAAAGTTTTGTTTCCTAGTTCTTATTTTGCATGTGTGTATTTTCTAATGTATGATTATGGTTTTCATGATCTTTTGTTGTTAGAATCGGCCTTGGGGTTTCTTTGATTTTGACTGATATTCTCACATATATTAGTCTGCAACAAAGTACACCTTCCATATCATGACAAATTTCATGAAGAAGAAATTGTCTTTTCACTGCCTTCAACCAATTATTTTTCATGATGTCTACTATACTACAAGCCCTACCCCTAAAAATAAAAATCTAGGCTATCCATTGGAGGTGCTCAAGCTTGCATTGTAGCCTCAATACACATTCCTTATTTTTCCTCGATGCTAGTTACGTTGGTGAACCCCCTTTTAGAGATTGGAATTAGAGTTGTATGGATGAGAGGGAGACAATTGCTTCTCTTCTTCACGCATCTTCTCACAACCTACCCATATGAGGGAAAATTCTTTTAGTTAGTGTTTATTTTCTATTTTACATATTTTTCATCCCTTGAAAATGAAAAATTACCTTGTTTCTATAAAATAAAATTAGTTTCATTGAAACAAATGCTACATATATTTTCTCTGAATGAGTATGAGGGTGTTATTATAATCTCAAAACATTGAGATGAATGGATAACCTTGAAACCATACCACTCAAATAATTCCTACTCTATTTGGGTCACCTTTCATAAGAAGCCACTTCTCTTTTATAAGGTATAGTCTCACTTAATTCCTACTCATTGTAGAAGTAACAAGAGTTAATTTTTCCTAGTCACAAAATTTTTCAATCATGGTAAATGAAAAATATTGGCATGATATCATCAAGGGTTGATGGACATGGTTTTAAAGGTTGTAATAGGTGTCATGCTTGGATTCAAAATCAAATCCAATTGGTGTTCTATGCTCCCTGTTGATTATATAATGGTGGATTAAATTTATATGCAAACTCATTGAGAATAGATCCATTTTTTAAGCCTCTTGTATTATTAATGATAGAGTAGCAGAAGTGGTCCGGATTTATGCGGGAACACAATGAAATACAGAAATACACATAAAAGAAGAGATGCAACAGAAATAAAACTTCATTTCATTAATATAAAATAACTGAAATATGCTTACAGCCATAATGGAAATAAACTAGCTAGGGTGTTGGTAGCTTATCTATGAGAAGAGATGCGGCGGATACAAGCCTCTGAACTATTAAAATGAGGCTCAAGGGCCTATTTATTATTAAGAAATAATGGAAAACCATAAACATCCAAAAACCTAACCCTAGGAGATGAAGCGCCAAAACTATGGGCCCCGTTTGGGTAAATTGGTACATCAATCTTCCCGGGGACGTAACTTTGGCATACGATCTTTGTTTGATGCACACAATATCTCGTTAGAAAGATCTATCTGAGGAATATAGATTTTGATGTGAGAAAAATCAAAGGAAATTCCATGTTACTCCATGTTTTTCCAAAAAAATGTCGTTTAGGGCCTCAAAACGGCTCTGGAAGTTCAGGACCCGAAAAACTGCTAAAATAGTAAAATATGCTACAATTAAGGAAACTAAAAAACTGAAATAAACAATGGTGGGGCCCCAAGTGGAATAGGTGGGTGGTCACCAATATCCACCTGGATCATTCCTGCCCCCTTAGGAAGCAATGGTCCCCATTGCGTTGAGTTCCTCCATGAGATGAGGAAACTTCTGCTGAACTTGGTCCCTAGTGCACCATTTGCCTTGGTGCAGGAGTTGGCCAACTTTGACAACCCGATACAGTTGGATCTTTTGCTTGCGAGTGTTCTTAATTTTCATGTCCATGATATGATACGTGGTGGCCTGTTCCATGCAGTCTGGGTTCAACTATGTTGGTGTGATTTGTTTTGCAATGTCGGAGGTGTCCAGTAGAGGTGGGAAGTAGGGACGAAGGCGGTCCACATTTAACATTGGGTGCTAACCAAGGAATAGTGGAATACTGAGCTCGAAGGCATTGGTCCCTACAGCCTTGGTGATGGTGTACGTCCCATATCGAAGTGGTTTAAGCTTGCAGTGGGGTCCATCTAGGCGCTCCTTCTGTAAATGTAGCCACACTTTTTCGCCCACCTGGAAGTTGTGTAGCACCCAATGTTGGTCATGTTGTTGCTTGTACTTAGCATTGGCTATGTCAAATATGTCATGACCCTATTGGCAGATGTGCTGAATGTGCTCAATGAATTTGTTTGCCTTGTCAGCTTCAGACTGGACATGAGTCCAATCAGCCTAAGTAGCCGCAAATGGCATGGCTACTTCAATGGGACGTAGTGGTTGGAATCCCAAGCCCACCTAAAAGCGGATGTGGCCAATTGAGCTAAGGAGAGCTTGGTTATAACTGTGTTGTACATAGGGAAGGCTCTCATCCCATGTGCATGGATGCTCTGAATTTCACATGCGTAGAATGTGTACGATCATCTTGTTGACGACCTTTGTCTGGCCATCAGTTTGGGGATGGAAAGATGTGGACTTGGTGAGCTTGGTGTCCAGCATTGACCAGAGGTTGTACCAAAATGTGTTGAGGAACCTGTTGTCCCGATCTGAGATGATAGACTGTGGGATCCCAAAGTGCACCCACACTCATTCAAAGAAGAATTTAGCAGTGGCTTCTGTTGTGATATTCTTCTTGCAGGCCGCCATAATGGCCATCTTCAAGAATATTTAGATGACCATGAAAACACAATCATTTCCATGCATAGTAGAAGGAAGGCTCGACATGTAATCCATGGAGATGGATTCCCAAGGTCGACTAGGGGTAGGTAGGGGAGTATAGAAGCCTTCTTGATGGTTGGTTTGGAAATAGTGCAATCATTGCGAGATCTAATCTACTTCCTGACATCCTGTCGAAGGTTCGGCCAATAGAAATACTTCTACAGTACGACCATTTTTTTCTCGACCCCGAAATGCCCAATGACCCGATTGTAGTGTGCTTCCCAAATCATCTTGGCATGCTCACTTGAAGGAACACAAAGGTGTCCCAGGTGACATATCAGTGCATCCTAGAGGTGGAAATTCAAAACTTGTGTACCCTCCAAGGGTGTCTTGTATGTGTGGCCAAATTCTGGATCATTCTTGTAGAGAAGCGCCCAATCAGGAGTCTCATGCCCGCAAGAGTTGAGAACAGTGGTTAGCACCACGATTGGTGGTCGGCTGAGCCAATCTGCAACATTATTGGTGTTTCCCTTCTTGTACTTGATGTTCAAATGAAATTGTTGCAGATGTGGACCACTTCTGATGGCGATCGTTCTACAACTTCCCTTGCATCTATATGAACTACAGGGGTTATTGGTTTGTGTGGATGACTGTTTCCTTCCCCAAAACGTAATGCTTCCATTGTCAGCAAGCCTGCACAATGGAACACATTTCTTTGTCATAAGTGGATACTTGCGGACTGTGTCGGATAGTGTCTCACTGTGATGCGCCACTAGATGCCCTTGTTGAGTAAGAAATGCCCTAATAACATAGTTAGAGGCATTTGTCTCGATCTCAAATGGTTGTTTCAAGTCCGATAATGTGAGCACTGGGTAAGAATGCCTTCTAATGATATTCCAACCAAAAGAATTTTTCTTTCACTCCTCCCTTGGTGACTTGACTCAAGGGCCAAGTGATATGAGAGAATCCCAACATGAACCTGTGGTAGAAATTAGCAAGACCCAGAAAACTACAAAGATTTTTTAGAGTGGTTGAGGCCGGCCAATCCTGAATGAATTGGATCTTGGTTGGATCCACATGCACCCCCCACTCATCAATAATGTATCCCAGATACTGAACCTCAGTCATGCCAAAAGTTCACTTCTCCAAATTGGCACACAACTTGTGTTGCCGCAGTGTTTGGAGGACCTGTCAAATGTGGTGGAGGTTATCTTCCCAAGTTTGGCTGAAGACCAAGATTTCATCCAAGTAAACTACTTAAAATGAGTTGGTGAATGGCCGCAAGATGTCATCCATCAGCCTAGTGAATGTTGTGGGAGCATTCGTCAACCCGAAAGGCATGAAAAACCATTTGAAAAGGTCCTCCTTGGCTTTGAAGGTATTCTTCACACATCGGAGGGTTTGATTGGTACCTGGTGATACCTGGAATTCAAATCAATCTTGCTGAAATATTTTTCCCCTTTGAGTTGGTCCAGAAGGTCATCAATCTGTGGGATCGGGTACCTATTCCGGATAGTGATCTTGTTTAGCACCCAATAGTCAATATAGAGTCTCCAAGTCCCATCCTTCCTCTGCACCAACATGATCGAGCTCCCACAGGGCGATGAACTCGGCTGGATGTGAACTTTCTGTAGCAACTCTTGAATCTACCTCTTGATTTCATTGTTTTCCAGAACATAGCGTCAATAGATCGGTCCATTGGGCAGCGGCGTACCTGGGGTCAGATCGATGGGGTGCTTGACTTGACAGTGCAGAGGCACCCCTGTGGGTGAGGTGAAGATGTCGTCGTACTCCTCCATGACCTTGTTCATTTATTGTTGTTATGCGGAGGAGCCATGTCTGGAGGTCATGGCCAGAGTCTTCTTCTTACCCTAAGGGAATATCATATGGAAAAAAAATTTCCTAGTTTTGGAAATGAGCTTACTGCATTTTTTTACAGCAACCAAAGACATAGCAGCAAGCGGTGGTACCTCTGGTATCTTGTACAACTTATTTACCAAAGTAACAATAACAACGCGAGGTCGAGACTCATATATAGCATGTCTCTTCCACAAGTGTGGTTGGCCTAATAATACATCACAAACATCAAGAGGACGAATGTCACATAATACCTCATCTGTGAAGGGCTTGATGTTGTAGGGAAGGTGGCACTGCTGGCTAACGCAGAGATCATGTCCTTGGTTAAGCCACCCGATAGTGTACGGATGTGGGTGTGTTGTGGTCTGCAAGCCCAACCGCTTCATGACCTTTGTTGAAATGAAGTTCTTTTGGATCCCATTTTTGACAATAAACTATAGCAGGGTACCCTTTACCCACATCTGGGAGTGGAAGAGACGTGCCTCCTCCTCTGGATCTTTCAGTCTCTCCTTCTGGATCTTCGTGGTGGCAATGATGGCATTGAGCTCCGCATCGATAATATGTTTCCCTTTGTCATTCCCCTTGTCAGGTTCTGATTCAGATTCAAAGCATGCATCTGATTCATAAGCCTTTATCTCGTCCACCAATGACTGCTTGGCCCGACACTCACTTGTGTTGTGAGTGGAGCTCTTATGGAACTCACACCACTTTCCCATATCCTTCTTCAACTTTGCACTGTTGTTATTCGCTTGCGGATTTAGCAAGTTGTCTTGGCCCACCATGCCTTGGCTTTTTCCTCTGTTATGTAGTTTGGGGACACCTTTCCCTTACTTTTGATTCGTAGATCCAAATTCTCGCTTCTTCTGTTTGAATTTATGCTCAATCTTGGAAGCATACCGATATGTCGTACCAAGAGAGGAGACGTCGAGGAACTACATTTCCTCCTGAATGTATCTGTGCAGAAAACTGCGGTACTTCAGCACCAAATGTTTCTCAAAATATTTGATACCCAAATTTGTGCACATGGTATGCAACAGATACATCATCTCATGCACATCTTGATCCCTTTGCTACCACAGCGTAGTCCATTTTATGTACTTGTCCTCATAGCTCCCCACAAGATAATATTGTTCCTTGATGGCATCTCAAAAAGAATTCCAAGTGGGTATGGCCGAGAACAAAGAGGGTTCCCCCTCGTCCTTTTTCTCACAGTAGGTTTCCCACCAGTCCTTGACATAGTGGATGGCTTTGAGGAGTGCAAAAATAATCTTCTCCCGGTTGGAAAAGTCATGAAACGAGAAATATCCTTCTAATAGATTCAACCATCTATCTACAATGTCTATATCTATTTGGCCCTCAAATGTGGGAATGTCAAAGTTTACTTCTGCCTTTAAAGGAGTGGCGCATCTAGAGTGACTATAGGATGTAGATGCGCCGTCGGTGGGCAGTCGTTGAAGGATTTGGGAAAATTTATCCATCATTGTGCTCCTTTGTTTCTCGAGGACCTCCTCGAGCAATATTTTGATAGGATCTCATGCTCCCTCATCTTTCTTTTCTTCCCCCATGGGTGGTTGTCGCGGTTTGAAAGGTTGATCTTGCAAAGGTTCAACCAAATCGAGCCCTAACTCCTTATACCCCGACCTCATTAGGGACATGCAAAGAAGGATTGAGAAAGAGCAGACCGCTTTGATACCACTGATCCGGATTTATGCAGGAACATAATGAAATATATAAATACACATAAAAGCAGAGATGCAATAGACATAAAACTTCATTTCATTAATAGCAAATAACTTAAATATGCTTACAGATAGAATGGAAGTAAACTAGCTAGGGAGATGGTAGCTTATCTCTGAGAAGAGATGTGGTGGCTACAGGCCTCTGAATTGTGTTACAATGAGGCTCGAGGGCCTATTTATTATTGAGAAATAATGGAAAACCATAAACATATAAAAACCTAACCCTAGGAGATTAAGCGCCAAAACTAGGGGCCCCGTTTGTGTAAATTGGTACATCAATCTTCCCGGGGACGTAACTTTGGCATATGATCTCTGTTTGACACGCACAATACCTCGTTAGAAATATCTATCTGAGGACTAAAAATTTTGATGTGAGAAACATCGAAGGAACTTTCATGTTGCTCCCCATTTCTCCAAAAAATGTCGTTTAGGGCCTCAAAACGGCTCCAGAAGTTCAGGACCTGAAAAAATGCTAAAAATAGTAAATTGTGCTACAATTAAGGAAACTGAAAAACTAAAAGAAACAATGGTGGGCCCCCAAGTGGAATAGGTGGGGGGCCACCAATATCCACCTGGATAAATAAGTCAATAGAGTTATATATGGACATGTGCCAAAAGATACACAATTTATAATATTACATGTAAAAGGTAAATTTAAGGTAACTAGGGACAATAAACAATTAGAAAAGTCAAGGCTATTTGTATCTAATGAAGCATATTTAAAAACCTCCCAATTGAAGATCAACATTATATTTGAACTATATTGGATAGAGGAAGAATATCACAATAGGATTTGAAGTGTATTTTCTCATTTGATTGGTGAAAGAAAAAGGTACAAAGGGCAAGCTTGTTTTTTTTAGCAATAATATATATATATATATGACAAAATGTTTTTGAATTTTCTCCCACTTTGTAGTTGATATACCAAACGGGAATTCAGAGACGCTACTTATTTTGTTTACTCTTGTGGTTTCCATCCAAAACAGTGATCCTCTTGAATGAATTAGAGTGACACAAATGAGATGTCTTGGGATTTGAAAAAATTGTTCTTGTTACACCAATGGAAATTTGAAAGTTATTTTGTTATTACACATTTTCTATACATATTTATGATTACATTGTAAGGTGTCAAGTGGCCTATTTGAGGTTGTCATGATGATTATAGAGAGGTTGGTATTCAATCAACAACTCAGTTCACTCAAACAAAGATGTTCACTACATTGGTCTTGGTATCTTATGAGTTCACATAGAAGCTCCATTCTAAAAGTTAATTGAAAGAGTTTGAATACCATTGTTGACAACTAACTCAAAAACATACTTGTCTTATTTCCTAAAGAAACCCCTATATATATATATATATATATGGAATTGTAAACTAAAATTGTAATATGAATTTCACATAATTCCTATTTGTTTTTAAATCCTCAAACATACTAGGTATTATTTTTGAACTAGATTAAATCACTTGTTATAATATCTCCATAACACATTCTAAAATGCCAATTTTATTCAATGTTATTTTCTCCAATTCTTGGCAATGGGAGATGTAGGTAGATGATAATCAACACATACCAAGAGAGGTCGTGGGAGTGTACATATTTGTCACATATAACAAGGGACTGAATATACACATCATGGGTTTCAGAAATTGTATTTATAACATTTTAAGAAATAGGGTAATGGAATATTTATTACCTTTTCCTCACTACATTAAGGTAAGAATCACCCATTTAAACTAAAGTGATAAGAAATAAATTATGTATATATATTACCTACATACATAAGAATTAGCATTGTAGATATATTTTCTGAAAAATAAAATTGAAATGACGATGTCTCACATAATTATTCATAAAAATGATTTAAATCAATAACTCAGTGAAAACAAAACCTTATAGTGACCAACAACGTACAACATTTAAACTGATTTAAAAAATTTCCTATTCTATTAGGTCCAAGCATCTTGTTTCTTCGATGGAAGAGGACACAACCAATATTAGGATATATTTGGTATGTTTTCCTCCCTAGAAGATTACAACATATAGTATCCATACAAATTTAATGAAATTTCATATTTTGGATCCACGAAATAATGTCTCAAGGAGTTTAGATTTGGGAAATAATAATCTTTCGAATTGAACATAATAATCATTTCGAGCCTAGTGAATATTTTTTTCATTTGATGGTCTTTATTACAAACATCAACCTAAAATATCCTTTACTCTCTCTTGAAATGGATTATTGTAATTTGTTCAACATATGTGTTTCATTATATCTTGGAAAAATTTAACGCAGGGCTTCTTTTGATGGCAGAGTCTAATGAGTTGAACACTAAGGCGAGTAACAATTTGGAGGAACGTTGATATGGAAGCCTTTTAATTTATTTAATCTATGATTATAAGCAGGGTGTTGGAAAATCAACTATATTAAATAGTCTAATTGTCATCCTTGTTGCTATACATATAATTGTCATCCTTGTTGGAAAACTCGGTAGAAACTCACATTACCAACAGCTCCTGGTCCTACTGCATCCACCAACTCCTATTGCATGGTACCAAACTCCCTAGTCAAACCTTTTTTTGAAAGTCTATCAACCTGTACATTCATTTCCCGAAATATATGCATAAAGTTTATGTTTGAAAAGGATGTCCTCAGAGTGTGAACTTATTCAATATTCCTTGAGATTGTAACCATTAATGTTTTGATTTTTTTCTCAATCAAATTTGACTTTTGTCAGGCTTGTGTTTTATCTTTTCCTCAAAATATAAAATAATTGGATTTTCGTGCTTGAAACCTTTTGTAAAATATTTTTTTATGTTTTATTTATTTGTTTATGAATATTTGTGTTATATGCTCTTAGCTAATGTTTCCCATAAAATAGAAAATTGTATGCTCGCTGACAGAAAAATGCAACTATTACTGACTTTAACTATTTATTGTTTCAGGTTCACTTCGTCATTCCTTCCAAGATAAGCTAAGTAGAGGGCTAGGAAGAGGTCGTGTGGATGAAATATACCCAAAGCTTCGTACAAGTGCTTGTATGTTATTTATTTCTCCTGCCTTTCTGTGATGGATACATTACTTTGGTTTAGCGTTAATAACTTCAAAAAAATTTGAAATAGCCAAGAAAATTTTTTTTGCTCTTTATAAGAGGATGAGAAAATGAACATGAATATTTTGGTCCCACTAATTAATATTTTTCCATTTATCAAGAACTATATTATTGAATGTGGCATTTGCTTGTATATGATGCTTTTCAGATACCTTCAATTAAAAAGGAATTGCTAAAACAATAACATTGGTTTAAAAGTCTTGGCCCATTCATAATTCTACAAATGCCATTATGAAAATCGCAGCTTTTTTCTCTTCCTGCATCTCCATGTTGTATATGAATAGAGATGTTAATAAGATTTATTACTTAGATAGTTTACTGATTACCATGGTAAATTGTTCCTCGTCAAGATTTTTTTAAAATAAATAGTTATATATGAAATTTCATGGATTGTCATAAATCCTCACATAATTTTTTAAAGGGTGTTAGCTCAATGGAAGAGCACCTAATAGGATTTGTAGCCTAACATGAATTAATCAATGATATTTTAGTTTACTTTTAATTAAATAATTGTTATATTGATTTATTTTAATGGTATAGATATTTTTCTAGATTCATTGTTTTATAGTCTCTCTAATTAATAATCAGAACTGATATTGTATTGTCTTTAAACATAATTTTTTATTGTCTCTAGAGAGACAATAGCTAGGATTAAAGACATATTGTCTCTATAAATACATTATGTCCCTATTCCCAACTATACAATAATTTGAGACACAAATTTTTAAGACAATAATTTGAGACACTCACTTAAAGGCAATATTTAAGACAATAACCAAGTTTTTTTTTTGTCTCAAGTTGAGACAATTTACCCAAAAATTGTCTCAAATATTTTCTTAAAACGCCTCTATTTGTATTAGTGGCTCATCATTGGTGGTATATCATTTGAGACAACAAAGGAGAGGGGGCTCCCTTAGGGATTGATAGTTGGTTATACAACAACATAACCTCGTGTTACATTGCACATAGTGTTTTTACTTGAATAATTGGATAATTGTTGAACTTTATTTGAAACTTATAATTTTTAATGTTTTGGGCTTTTGTAACAATTTAAAGCCAAATTTACAATACCTTAATATTTTAGGGTTGTTGCACAGAATGGAAAATTCACATATATTGTAATATATATTTTGTAGATACTTTTTCGACTTCCATATTTCATCATGACATGCCTTAAATTTTCTTAACCTCATTTTAAGTTGTCCAAGATGCACATTCTACTTTGTTGTATAACCAACATGCATGGATAATTGTAGTTGAAATGCCTTGATGATATTTTATACTTAAGCATTAAAGTATTATTTTCCAAGTAAGTTGAACATTTGGAAAGCCATGGTGTTGTGGTTTTTCCCTCTTTTTTATTGGTGCTCACGTTCCTTATGGTTGTGGGTTGAGTTGTTAATCTTGGAAGCCTTGGTTGGATAAACGCTCTGGAGCCCTTGGTGGGTTGAGTTAATAGACTTGGAGCCTTGGTTGGACAAACGCTCTGGAGCGCGACGAAAGCTACAAGTTGAGTTACTAGTCTTGGAAGTCGAGTTGGAAAAAACACTCTAAAGCCTTGGAAAGCTTGACGAGGACCAATCTGGTGATGATTAGTGATGTCAGACCGTGAGGTGGAATCATTAGTGTATGGTTGAGGTCGATTTGCCTCTGGAAGCCCTGGTTTGGTTTATTTTGGTTATTCCATGAGATCCCACATTCATGCTTAGAATATGGCGTGGGGGTGATTAGATGAAAGAAAGCTTTGGTTCAGCCCAATTTGTGGTCAGATGGTACGTAGAAGTCTCTGACTTGCTTGAAATTTACATATGTTAATAAGAGGTATTTTATATTTTGTTTTAAGATTATGATGGTTGTCTTATGGTTTCCTTGCCATGGTTTATATGTTGGTTATTTGTTGATTTATATCCTAGTTATATCATGTATATTGTTTATGGCTCTTAAAATGATTTGATGAATATATGAATGGTTGATGAATGCATGGACTAATATATGATATTGAAGGTATTATGAGAGAGCATTAGACCTTCTTAGCGATTTTGAGATAAGTATGAGATCCATACGTTCATATATGTAATTATGACCTACAGATTACATGTTCATGACGTGTTTGATGAAATTTCTGTCATGGTTAGGCTTGGTTAGTTCAAGTACTTGATCAAGTTTTGTGTTAGAATATTTATCTCTGTTTCATTTATTTTTATGGAAAGTTTCATCAAGTTTTGGGTAGTGGTCTAGATACTAGCCCTGAAAAAGTGGCTCAAATCTCGCAGTCGCGGGCACATAACTAGCTGAAAAATATTGTGGTCGCACCCTTGTAGTGGTTATGCATGTGACTGGAGGCCTATGGTCACATGGATTCAGACTTATGCATTCAACTAGGATTCCAAATCAGTTAAAAGGAAAGTTAACTCAAGGTTTGGACACCTGGAAGGGTGGTTTATCCCTTGGGGTCCTGTAGCTCCTAAGGAAGGTTAGTTTGGTTTTGGTTTGTCGATTCCACTTCCTTAAGGTGATCTAGGAGGTTGAATCATGTCATAATAACTCTTTGACACATATTACCCCGATGGATCGATGAACTTGGGTAAGTGTGGGAGGAGGGGTGTTACAAAGATATACCATGAGGATGTTGAAAGTCAATCGAGAAGGTCATCATGACGAGGTAATTATGTTTTTATTTATTATTTTATATCTCGTTAACATGTTATTTTTCTACATGGAATAATGTTCTAGGAATACATAGTGACAATTGAGGCGAGTTAAACTGTATGGAAAGAATGCATGAAGAATGTTGAGGGAATCTCAATATCTAATGCCTGACAACTGTTAAGTCAAGAAATCCTCATATTGGGATTAAAAGGTAGCAGTGCGAGAAGATAACATTAAGGTAAAATGAAATCACTTTCATGAGTAAGCTATGATTAGCTGAAGTTTGGAAAGTCTTAATGCAACATCTCTCATGACAAGAGGAAAGTGATGTGCACAAAAACTGACCTGGTTTTTGTCACGAGATTAAAGAGTGAAGATGGCTCCATGATACCTTAAAAGGAGGAAACCTCAATGCAATAATTTCAAAGTAAAGAGGGACACATGTGGCTATGAAGAATAAGTAGTTGATACTCTTGTAATGACAAGCTATATGGCTTGTGGTGTTGACATCACAAAAATAAAGGAAGTCTGGAATCTCCTCTAGATTTGAGAGGGAATAAAGGAGTCTCCTTAAATAGGAGAAAGGATCTATTCTATAGACAATAAGCGAATAGGGTTATCCTCCCTCAATAAGCATTTGTAGTTTCCTTGAGGATATAGAATCTAAGAAAGGAAAGGTATCGACACTCTTTGAGGATGGGACAAGCATTCAAGAGAAGAGTGATCGAAGAGGACTGATATTCTTTGAGGACTCAGGAGTGGATATTCAAGATAAGAATTGTCCTAAAAGGATATAACTTGTGAATATCCATATGGGGTATCTACCTTGTAGAGGTAGTGTGGTATCACACGTAAAGCCTCCCAGCATAATGCTCCTAAATGAAGTGGAGCTTCTATAGTTAGGCCTCAAAGACAATGTTGTTTATATTGTTGATGCTTATAGTTGGCTTATCAATTTGATTCTTCTTAAGATAATTCTTTGGTTTTAGAATGATGGCGTACTGGTTATACAATTATGAATACCTATCTAGTTAAGAGGCAGTGTTGGAAATGTAACTAGTTTCATCCTTCATAATTATTGGTGTACTATTTCAATATGTATCATATGTAACAAAAAAAGAAGAGAAGAAAAAGTTATTATTAAAGCATGCAATTCATGCTCTTTGTTGATGGTCTTCTAGGAAAAAGCAAGTTCTTCGTGCTTCTAGGGTTTTCTTGGTCTTAGGATTTATTATCATGAGTCAAAGGAGTCAACAACATGTTTATAAGGCCCTTCTAGGAAAAATGTAATTGGAAAAAGAATAATTTTTTAGTCTAGAATGTCCTGGAAACTTTAAACGTATAATTCAACCTTGGAGCTACAAGTAAGCCTTAAGGATGGAATTTAACCCCTTGAGAAGGCTATATAAAGGATCAGTTCGACCTCATTTGGGACACACTCACTCAACAATTTTGATCTCAAAAAAATAAGTTCGATCTATAGCTGGGAGAAGTAGAAAATGAGAGCGAAGGCCTGGGAGGAAAGAAGAATCCAAGAAGGAAGAAAAATACCTATTTTTGGGATATATTTCTCTCACACATGTGAAGTTCTTGGGTTTCTGGTGCTACATAAGGAGGTCAAAATTGCAGGTTCAAGTTGTAGTAAGATGAAGTGAAATCTCTTGCACCTGGAAGGAATAATAACCTATGTTGACCTCATTGACCTTGGGAAGAGCTATCTTGCTCTAGGAAGGTCTCTATAAGAATTTGGATTAGGGTTTTGCAGTAGCTGCAAGGCCTAAATTATGGGTCGAAGTTGCAGTTTGAAGCTTGTTGGTGCTACAAAAAGGAAAGACTAGCTAGAATGGTTGGCTTGGTACTTGGAGAAGGATTTGGTCTAGGGTTTAGGTCTTTGTATCTCATTTGGACCAGATTTTATAAGAAGAGAAGATTTTTCTCAGTTTTTTCTTGGAGGGTTTTTTCCTAGGCTTAGAGCCTAATTTTTGTGCCCTTTTTAATAGCTATTTTTGTTCTTGATATTTGTTTGATGAAATATTTAAATAAAGAACACAATAATACTAACTAAGTTCACAAGCAAGTATTAAGGTTAAGGAAATTTGATTTAATAAGCTACCACTATGTATTTTTCAATAACAATCACCTCAAAGATTCATGTAGTAGATAGAAAACTTCACCACAACAAATCCATTATCATATCCTCAAGGAAAGTTTTGTTATGGAATACAATTTATTGAAACAAAAAGGTAATAATAATAGAGCTTAATGTTCTCTTAAACAATGGGATTGAGTTTTTATTTTCTTAGGTATTTATAGATAGTTATTACCTCAAAAGAATGTTACCTTGAAGATATATTACATTTTTTATGGTACCTATCAAGTCATAAAATGTATTGTTTAGGTCATCTACAAGGTAGTTCTCTTAGCCCAATCCAAGATTCATAAATTCTTCTATGTTTTCTATTTGAAAAAGATATTGGGATAAAATTGATAATTGCAAAAAAAAAAAATACTAGAACTCAGTGAAGAAAGTTCCATTTCACTCCATCCATAAGTAGTATTTGATAGTAGAGAGCACCAATTATTCCAACATGTCAGTTATTGATCTAGTGGAAAGATAACTAACCATTAGATGCCACATTGGACCAAAATTAATTCTTAGACAATTTTATCAATTTCAACCTCAACAAAAATGTTGCTTTCAAAGGGGGAGGGCATGTCGCGGTCCCACCCCAATCCCATTATTAAATTCCTTAGTAATTTATGAGGTCATTTTTCTTTAATGAGGTTGATTATATAGTTAGTTAATACTCATTCATTGTAAAAATAACATTTTTTATTAATGATACCCACATCACTTGGTCGACCCCCATTATAAGGGGTCCATAGTTAGTTATGAAATAATATGTAGAGTACAAGGTGATGTAATGTTTTTTCAAGAATTTCTATTGTAATTGGATATTTTCTCTTTGAGGTCTCCCCCTTAAAGAGGAAAGTGACCATATATCTCCCTTTTTCATTATCAAAGATATCTTTGTTGATATCTCTTTTTTCTTTTGTTATTAGGTACTTCACTATGTTTTATGTGAATTTTTGGATGTTTTGGGGTTAATCACACTATAAGAGTTAAGAGTAACTTACACCATGTGAGTTAATGAAAAATACATACACAATATTCAAAAGGTGTTTGGGGGCCATCGGAGGGGGGGGGTGGGGGTACCTTTTTTCATATCTTCACCACAACTGTCATGATTTCTCCAAAATATCAATTTTTTTCCTTAGAAAACATCAATGGAGTTCCACACAATAACATATAAAATTTAAGAAAAGCAATTTTGGAACTTTATTTTATCAAGGTTATATCTTAGTTAATTTATAAAAAAAAACATGCTTTATCTCTTTATTTGATTTTTAAAGATCACGGAATGTGCATGAAAAAGTGTATACACAAAATGGGAAGGGTAAAAATTGAAAACATAAATAGAAAACCAAAATGAAATATTAAAATATAGTGAAAGATATTTTTTAAATTGGAATAAATTTATTTACCTTTAAATACAATAGAAATGTTTGTATCTTGGTCAAATGGAAACCTTCCCAAGTGAACTAAAAAGGCTTCCAAAAAAAAAAAAATCTCTAGAGGCATTGGAGCTATTTTCTTAGGCCAAAAATTCTTTAAAACAAAAAATTGATATGTCCTTTGATGTTTTTAGCAATAAAATTTAAGGATCTTAATCAAAAAAAAGGAGCATATCTTTATAAGGGTTCTAATATCATGTATGTTTTTTTTTTTTTCTAAGTAATGCTAAATTCTATTATATTGTACAAAAAATGCATTCAAGCTTCAGAACAGGGGTTGTTGAATTAGCCAATCCCTGTTGGATGAAGACAGTTCAAGGATTCAAAATGTGGGCTTCCCTTCAGGGAGAAACCAACCCTTAGTGAGTTTAGCATTTCAAAAAGAGATCTACCCTTATTGGGGAAACCAGTTGTTAACATATACCTGAATGATTGAGTTTGATGGAAAATAGAAAGATAGACAAAAAAAACAATAGAATAGCATGTAAAATTTGATAAAGAGGAGAGCCAAGGCTCTGTAGCTACCAATCATGTATATCATGATTCTCCATTTGAGGATTTTCTTCAACTATGAAGCATTTGTAGTCAAACAAGGCATCATCCTTCTTGGAGAGCTAGGGAGCCAACTCTGGAGTTGAAGTTGAGCGTGCACCTTTGTCTGCTTCTGTGACTTTTGGTTGGGCATCTTCCGCAGAGCTACTCCCTCCTCTGTCTGAAGCATCCTCCACACTTTTGACAGGAAGACCGAATATTTTACTTGGTCGAGGGGAGGAGGAGAATGAAAGAGTCGAATTGCAAGGGTGTTTCCTATTTCCAGAGCCGGAGTGGCTATGTTGCATCTCCGGGAGGTGAATTGATAGATGAGACAAGAGAAATTGGGGGTCAAATACCTCTGGATCTTCCACAACCATAGAGAAGGCTAAGGAGTGCTCTACCATAGATGGAGTTGGAGGGCGAGAGGGAGAGCCTCTGCCTCCTCCGCGGCGGCATCGCATACGATGTCTGTGTGGAATTGATTCGACGGAATGATGGGCTTGCAGGTCAGGGAAGGAAATATTAGAGGGTGTCTAAGGAGCAGTGCACTGGGCGGAGGCAAGATAGAGGCTTGCAGAGCAGAGGACAGAGGCACAACGGAATGGGAGTGAAAGCCAGAATGAAATGGAGCGAATGAGAATGAGAATTGGAGCCATTGGCCATAAATGGCCAAAGTGAAAATTGTAGGAGCCAAGGTATAGGATGCAGGATTAAATGTTGTAGGTGTTGGCGTCCTTCCCAGCGATGCGTGTTTAAAGCCCTCACGCGGGAGGCAGGTGTGTCCCCATGGTGAGGCCAGATGCCCTCGCACGGAGAGGCCAGGTGGCCATCAAAATCTAACGAATTAAACACCTGCATTCGGGGCTAATATCATGTATGTTAAATAGGGTATATCTATAGTGATTGAACACCTTAGGAAAACTACTAACACAAATATATTAAATATCAATCGAAAAATGTATCATGTGTTTAAAAACCTTATATAGGGAAATAATCCATGGCCCTAGCCAATGTGGCCACTTGAGGAAACATATTAATGAAAAATAAAATAATTTATATATGAGATTTTGACAATCAATTATCGACAATTGACCCTCCATGCTATTTAAATAGAGATCATAGACTAATTAGGCACTAAGCCATACATCAATATAGTTGTTAGCATCAAGAATAATGAATAATTAAATCAATTTGTATCTAGAACATAGTCCTATGTTATATTAGATAATTACAATCCATATTGAAGAAAAAAAATTACTTATAGATACATTAAACCAATCTAATATTAACAAACTCCTAAGTTTTTAAGTATTGTAATAAAGTGTATTTGGGGGTCTTGGAAAGACCATTCACCTTGAACTAACCAACTTTCTTATCTACATACTCATTAATGATTGGTTCTGTAATCAATGTAGTTGCAACATTTATCATGCTTAATATTCAAATGGAATGAGATAAAAATATCATCACAAATAGTGTAATACTCCCTTTAATACTTGCAATTCCATAGATGTTCATAACATACATGCATTCTGGTATTTTCACAAAAATATTTGTCCAAAAAGGAGTAATGGGTCCCCTATGTACATGTATACACATGAAAGAAATTGCATTATTAGAAACAAACATGATTTTTTTAGTTTATAACATTAATTTTCCTAAAACCACCATCCATGTTTCCAACATAATGGTTCTTTAATATGTGAGCATGTTATTTATTGTTTGCATGCATACTTGTAATAAATTTTATTGGGAAAATGGGTTGCTTTAAGTTCACTGTCACCCATAGACCATTTGGCATGCTTATTCTATGATATTATTTATATTATTATATTTTTCCACCCATACCTATGCTTTTAGAGCCGAAAAAGTGGAGGAATCAACTCACAAGACCATTTTTACCAGTTTGACCTAGTTTGGAAAATTCAGGTCTAAAACCTTGATGGAGCATTTGGAGGCATCAAATGACATATTTTGGGAGTCAAAATTTTCCACTTTATTGTCACACCCATTTTTCCTATTCTTCACATAGATACCATTCCAATGGCACATGAATTTCATAAATCGATTTACATATGAAACAGTTATGCCACTTGAAAGTCAACCTTCTTGTTTTGAACACCATAATTCAATAAGATCCCATGTTAGCACCAAAATTTCATGGAAAAGGGGATATATATGTGATCATGATAAAAAATAGTCTACAATAGTCCATATTATGACTCTGGTTAAGAGTTCAAGTGATCAAACCTAAGGAATAATAGGCTAAAAGGTTGTGTTATAATCATGCCACTACTAGGAAAATGGGTTCCATGATTTTTGAGTGCATTTTTCTCCTTATATGAGATAGGTGAGAGGGATGGGGAGAGGGCACATATAGAGTATTTGTGCATTGTAGTAGCCCACACACCACAAGCCTTACTCCTTTGTACTAGTTGCCATTTTTTTTTCAAAGAAAGAGAGTAGAGTGACTTCACCTTATAATTGGGTTTTTTCCGAAAATGGTTTCCTTGGTTATATCTTGTGTCAATCATGGTTTGTGAGATTTTTTTTTTGTTCTATATTTTGGGCATAATTATAATTTTCATTCATATGCAATAAACATTAAGTTTTAAAAATAAACCCTAAGTGTAGATTTCAAATTTTTAAGTTAATTTTAAAATATTTGTTGTGACAAAATATCCAGTGGAATATCCATTTTTTTTTATAGATATTTTTATCATTGAAAAATTGAATTATTTAAGGATAGTTGGATGAGTCATTATAGCTAATTCTATTTATGTGTTGGTTTATCAATTCTACATAATTATATAAACCTATTTGTTTTCGTGTTTCATTTTTTTTTTTAATTATGAAAACATGGAGCCTACGCCTAGAGGAAGCTAAAACCCACCATCAATACATGAAGAAAATTCAAACCGCAAGCCAAAACAAGTAAATGTCGACGTTTAAATTGATGAAAGGATGAGATCACTAAGAATCCTTACAAAATATTTAAGTAATACCCAAAATCCCTCATGACTTACATTAGTTACATTACCATATTCCATTATCACTTTAATTTTCATCATCAACTCTAGTTATCACATTTATCTTATTATATTCATAGAATACTTATTGACCCTAAAACTAGAACCTGACTTCCAATAAAAAATAAATGCATTTGCATGCCTTATTGCACTTTTCAATCATTTGTAGACAATTATGTGACTAGTGGGTTTGTAGTTTTTGATAAACCTACCTACAATAATAAGGAGGTCCCTTTATATTTCCTTATGAAATTATGGGGGTATTTTGTTGATCCACACATGATTAAAAAATACCAAGCATGAGCCATTGCTAGGTCCTCATCCTCATCCCGCTAGGATGAGTCCTAACCCCACTTTTCAGCATCATTATATATATTAAAACTTAGATAGACCTACTAATCTATTACCACCGTAACCCATACTTTAGTGTTGCACATTCCATGATTATCCCACAAGAGGGATCTTCTATATCTGATTGAATAAGGATCAAGCCTTTCGACCCAAAAAAAAAGCTAATCAAGAGAGGCTACATGGACAAGCTAGTAACTCTTATTCTAATGCATGTGATTTTAGAAGATGTTCAAGTTTTAGACAAAGATGCTATGGGCCAATGAAGGCCACTAAACATGAGAATTTTATGGAGGATATTTCTTGATGATCTCTCTATTTTTCATATATTCACATCACTTTCATTTCCAACATCAACGTTAGTTATAACATTTATCTTATTATATTCATAGAATACTTAAATATTGTGTGATAGGTCTAACTCAAAACAAATTCAAATGCCTCGACATTTTAAGATAAGACCTGATGACATTTCTTACTAACCCTAAAACTAAAACCCAACTTCCAATAAAAAAGAAATTAATTTTCATGCCTTAGTGCACTTTTCAATCATTTGTAGAAAATTAGGTGACTAGTGAGTTTGTAGTCTTTGATAAACCTACGTACAATAATAAGAAGGTCCCTTTATATTTCCTTATGAATTATGGGGTAGGCCTATGTTAATTCACCCTATCCAATATTTTAACATACGTGAATTATAGGGGGTAGTTTGTTGATCCACACATGATTAAAAACTACCAAGCATGACCCATTGTTAGGTCATCATCGTCATCTTGCTAGGATGAGTCCTAAGCCCACTTACCAACATCATTATATAGATTCTGAAAACATTAGATAGACCTACTAATATATTACCACCTTAACCCATACTTTAATGTTTCACATTCCATTATTATCCCACGAGAGGGATCTTCCAGATATGATTGAATAAGGATCAAGCCTTTCGACCTAAAAAAAACTAATCAAGAGATGCTACATGGACAAGCTAGTAACTCTTATTCTAATGCATGTGATTTTAGAAGATGTTCGAGTTTTAGACAAAGATGTTATGGGCCAATGAAGGCCACTAAACATGAGAATTTATTCTCCTTGAGAGGGTACACCTTCTGATTAGTATGAACTTACATAACTAACTTATATTTAGGAAGAGACATGTCCTCTTTGGAGAGATAGTCTACTATGGCATTTTTACCCCTACTGTTTGATAAACTCTTAAAATTGCATGCACATTATTTCAATTAAATGCCAATGATGAGAAATGAAATATGATTCAATTACTCAATCATTCATCTAATCAATAGTTGATTTTGAATCCTTGAACTCTTGGAGAGAAAATGCATTCCTCTTGAAGACTCGTTTAATAATTTCAAGCACTACCATAAACTTTCCTTTATTTTTTTGTACCATTACCCACATTGACCTTCTAAGTCATATAATTAAGAACATAGAAGTAAAGGATAGAATTAATCCCAAATATCCCATTACAACCCTAACATGCACCATCATAAAAATCACATGCCCGAGTTCTATTGACCAACACTTGCATAAAATGTTTTCACTTGAACTACTTGAAGACAAATTTATAACTAGGTATAATATTTGATATGTTGCAATAGGCTGGTATAATAAAGGAGGATATCATCGTGATGTTATGTTAAAGGAGTTTGTGGGAAACTGAATGTAAGATATTATAGACCTTAATCTTGAAAACTATAATTATTTATCTATGTTGACTAGCGTTGATAAGAAAATGAAAATTACCAACATAAAAACTTCATGAGCTTTATGGTTAAAATGGGTGATGGTCTTTCATAATTTAACTAGGTGGTTTTTTCCAAAATTCTATGAGAAGAAAGAATATGTGGCCCATACAATACTAAAAAAAATAATCCAAATCCATTTTACTCAAATCCTTTCTAATTTTCAAAATATTGTCACACTAGAAAAAAAAATTATTTACTTCTTATGTATGTTAAAGGCTGGCACATTTCTACACTAGGAAAGGGAATTGAGGGTAGGATCATTGACTTGCTCATGATACTTTATAGTGGAGAGGAAGTGGAGGTGGTGTTGATCTATGCGGAAAAGAGTGCAACATCTTATTAAAAGCTCCAAGCTTCGTCTACTAATTTTTTTTCTTTTTCCACCAAATTTAGACTTTAAATAGCACAAAACAAACTCTCTTTAATTCTTTGACCTTTTCATTACCTGGAGAATTGTTGGAGTCATGTTGAATGTCTTGTATGATTGAGATGATGTTTTAATCCCTAATATTTGGTGTTGGTGTTTGCATGATTAAAGTATATTTTTCCATTGGTGTAATAAGGATTCTGAGCAAGCAAAGCTCTTCATTGGTGGTATATCATCTGAGACAACAAAGTAGAGGGTGCTCACTTAGGGTTTGATAGTTAGTTATACACCAAATGGAAGCATACTTTCATCTTATGTTATCATGATGCTAAGAGAGATCAACAATGTGGCCGTCGTGAGATAATATGTAGCCATCAGAGATGCTTGATATGTGGCCATCAAAGATACTTGATGTTAAATCTACATCGCCTAAGTTACAGACAAGCAAATATCTTACTGCAACGTTTCCCTTAAGAACTACACATGCACCATTCTCCTCCTCTATTGATGCTGAAGAAATAACTTCACATATATCCACAACATAAAAACAATTTTCTTATACATTCCATTGTTCCAAAGATCATGAAATCCAGGGAAGCATGCATACATCTAAGAAAGTTGAAAGGTGTCCGCCACAGTATAAGTTTTTCTTGTACTTCATAAGTTATTGATTTTATTATTAATTAACCGATACACACCTTAGAATGGAATACTATTTTGGAGTTGTCTAACGAGACGGAGGAATTGCTCGGACGGTCAAAATTGGCCAGAATCCGGGCGAAAAATAAAAATAAATTAAATTAAATTAAAAATTAAAAAAAAAAAAATATATATATATACATATATATATATATATATATATATATATATATATATATATATATATATATATTAATAAATCTTATAGTAACAAGAGTTTAATCATGATTTGATAGTGAAAGTGCTCAACACTATCAAGAATCCTCTGCACCCAAAATATTAAATTTTTACAGTTATAATGTGGACTTACAAAACCCCTGCCAAATTTTCTTAAAATATTAATGGAATTTCCTAAGGATTTTTCAGCTAAAAGCATCATACACTTGAGACTACTTTGTGATATCGTTTTTCTCTAGGACTTTCATCAAATCCAAATCTGGAAACTCTCAAGTAATATTAATATTAGAGATCAAAATCGAAAAATGGATTTGTACATACCATAATTCATTTGCACAACTACAAAGCATGGCGACAGTGAATGGGAACTCTTTGGCGCAAACAATACACCACTTAAGCAATGAGGCAAGACGACTTCCAGTAAAGAGCAAAATCTCACAAATATATTGTCCTCGTCCTCGCTTGCCAATAAAACATTTGGATCCCTACCCCTGCATTCTTTGCCAACCAATCATCCATGTACTTGTTCATATCCATCCTATCGAGCCATCAAACTCAAACTCGATTTCTCTAAGGTGAGATTCAACCCTCACTGTTAGTGTTAGAATGATAATTCTGATTAACAGCACAACATGGCTTTAATTAGTTGGTATGTTGAACTTAATGCAATTCGAACATTTTACGCTAGTTCAAATCTTACACAACTGCTTTATATATATATATATTTGATAGGGGTTAATACATGGTTTTACTAAAATAATAAATAGCAGATATAGTTAAGTAAATTTTAATGGATATGGATTTAATATTAATATTATTATTGATATAATAATAATAAATTTATTTTAAAATATTATTATTATTGAAGAAGAATGATTTGGATTATTTCAAATATTACACCAGTTTTGTCGACCTTTCAAATTTCAATGGAAATTGTTTTGAAGATGGATCATTGTTGGGATTCGAAACGTCGACAAAACTAGTGTAACACATGAGCTTAAAAACCACCAGCATTCTTATTATATTATAAATATGACAATAATTATAATAATTATAATGGCAATTTCAATTTTCAAATAATAACTATCATATTATAACAAAGCCTTATAGCTAGCATTTTTATGGCTTAATTTAATTTAGTTAATAATTTATTTTCTATTGTTATAATGCAATTAGTTTTGACTAAATATAATTAGTTTAAATAAAATAAATCACCAACATTAAAACCTTGTAAATAATTAATAAATATTTTAATTAGACTTTGCAGAACTAAGTTAGTTAATTAAAATGAAGCATTGAGAAATTTAACTAAAACATTGATTAAATTATTATATATCCATATTTTTTTATATATCATATTAATTTAGTATATAATTTATTTCATAATAAAATCTATAAAAAAAATCTTAAAACTAAATAATATTAATATTCTAAATAAATAATATTAATTCTTAATTGTTATAAAATTAAGTATATTGTTTGTAGGGGTGTTGGTATGGTTAAGTTTGGTTTTTAAGAGCTACGACTAACCATACTAACCCACTAAAAAGGTAAATTATTATAGCATCACAATATATATTTGTGTTGTGATAAAATTATAAATACGCTTTTCTCACATATATTATATAGAATTGCACTTTAATTGCACTTTAAGATTATTACGTTTTGTTTTACTAATTGCATGCTGATTCTAACTATATATATTCTTGTGAAAATATAATGTTTTAGTTTTCCCAACATATTCTCTTTTTCTTTTCCTTTGGGGCATTATGTTTATATGTATTGTTTTCAATTTGGAGTAAGTTATAATGCGACTTTTGGAGATTCGATCACAGAAAAGTGCATTATTTGGCGCATTGGAAATGTGGGCCTCGAGTCGTTGTTACCTTGTTGATCACCACAATGTCTAGCTCGTTACTCCTCGCTAGCCGTCTCCCAGTTACTGGTGATCAACCTAGCTGGCTCCCGGGGGCATGCATGCATTAATTGCATTGCCAACCCTGCCACAATTAGCCCGCGAACTTGATTTTCAATTTTCTCTGTAACATTCTCTGAAGCCCAGAGCACGAACTGAACAACAGAACAGCAGCCTCATCGCGATCAACTATTGTTTCCCAGCCTGAAACCCTGTCAAATATGGCTTCCCAAGTACGTGATGCACTTTTATTTTCATCTGCCTTGTTTTCATTTCATCGGCATTTCGAATCTGTGAAGTTTCTCCGGGATGCACAAATGGGACCTCAGTCCAATCATGAGCATAAGCTCTAAAATAAGATCATTCATTCATTCAATCAAATCCATTAGAGTGCATGTTCTGGTATACTTCTTTGCATTGGAGGTCTTGGGTTCAATTTTACTTGCTTTCTCCTTGAAGCCCTTGGCCGCTTCCCATATAAAATAACTCGTCTTCTTGCGGATTTGCACATGGTATATGCTGTCGACCCAGGGGAACCCCGAATCGTATATTCTTGTGACTGTAACAAAATAATTCCTGATGGTTTCCGCTACACCGAGGTTGAGGCTTTGGATCTTGACCCAGATCTGTGTTGTTTTTTGATTCCACAAGCTTGGGGAGCTCACGATCTGTTGTTTGTAATAAATGTAGATATTACCCAAATCAGATTCCATTCATATTAGGGAGGTATGGGCCAATAATCGCGAAGAGGAGTTTAATATGATCAATGAAAATTTGGATGACTACCCTCTAATAGCCATGGACACAAAGTTCCCTGGCATAGTTGTGCGACCCGTGGGAAAATTCGTGACCGTTCAAGAATACAATTATGAAACCCTAAGGTAAAATGTAGACGTATTGAAAGTAATACAATTGGGGCTGACTCCACGGATGAAGACGAAAACCTCCCAAACTGCAGTACGGACATATATTGTGTGTGGCAGTTCAATTTTAGGGAATTCGAAATCTAGGAGGGCGCTTACGCCTCTGATTCCATTGAGTTGCTGCACCAGAATGGCATCGATTTCAAGAAGAACAGCGAACGAGGCATGGACTCTCACTGCTTTGCAGAGTTTCTCATGTCTTCTGGGATCGTCTTGAATGAGAACGTTCGATGGATCACCCTCCACAGTTGCTATGATTTCGGTTACCTGCTCAAGCTCGTAATGAATTGGACCCTACCACCAACCCAGGGTGGCATCTTCTTCTACCTCATCGGGATGTATTTTCCAAACCTCTACGACATCAAGCATCTCATGAAGTTCTGCAACAATCTGCATGGGGGGTTGAATATTTTGGCCAAGTTGCTCAAGCTTTAGAGGTTCAATGCTTGCCATCAAGCGAGTTCTGATTCCTTTCTCACTTCTTGTACATTTAGAAAGCTCAGAGAATATTTCTTTAATGGGGTTTTTGAGAGATATGCAGGTGTTTTGTATGGTTTGGGAGTGGAGAACAATACTGATAATAATGAAAATGATAATCAGAATGACACCCAGTGTTAGCTAACCTTGTTGAAAACAAACAACAGTTGCGATTCTCCTCTCTTTGTCAAATTGCTGATGGAGACCTATTATGTTGGCATATGGTAAAAATATAGTAGATTTTTTGAGAACTTATTTCCTCTGTTTAAATATTTGTTGTTCTGTTGGATTTCATGCTTTGATTATTTGCATTTATGGCATTCGTAAATGTATTCATTTTTCCTTTCTTATGCATTGATGGTCCTACCCAACAATTAGCAGGCATAGTTGTTTTATGCATTAGTTTTAATTTTTTGGTAAAATTGAGATTGCTTTAGTAGAATTTTTACTTTCCTGTGTTTAAAATTGTATTTTTCTATTCAATTGCACGCCTTTTGTATTTGCATTGATGGCATTGGTAAATGTGATTATTTTCCCTAGCTCAACTCCATTGATGGTCCTACCCAACAATTTACATGTTTGGTTGTTATCAAACCTTCAATTTAAATTTGTGACACAATTGAGATCAATTTAAGATATACAGGAAAGATCATCTAAAAATTGGAAGATCATTGGTCTAGCTTAAGGGGGGGATCTTGATCTGGCTGAAGGTAAGGATCTTAGTTCCTTTTATATATTTTATACTGTTTTGAATAAAATGCTTCCTTGAACTATTAAATGGAGCAAAATATGTATATACCGGGTGTGTGATAAAAAAGGGGTTGTATCAAACCCCCATGATACGTTAGTAGTTTTTGGAAATTATAGGCCTAGGTAGCTTAATAATGTCAACAGTTCGTCATGAATAAATATTGGATGTGCGTTAAGAATGCCACATATGAAGGACCAAGGGCACTATCACATACCCTTCCCTATATAAACTACGACAACTTGGCATACTCACTTTGGTTCCAACAGGAAGAGTATCAAAACCTTTCTTAAAAATGGTATTCCTAGTTGAGATCTTTATAGCTATATGGACCGAACAATTAACATATGTGTCTAACTGAAGCAATAACCTCACGACTTCAACAACAAAACTAGATCCTCTTGCAGCAGCACAATGTAAAGAAATGCTCCTATCGGACCCACATTTTAAGTTACCATCTATTCCACATGTCGCATAAGAAGATAATATATAAGTTAATACATAGCCAATTATACATGAATTTTACTTGACCTAACCAAGTGTATGAATCCATCTTCAAGAAATTAATAATAAAATTTTCAGACCATAAACCAATCCATTCACTTGCATAATGCACTTAATTTTGAGTTCAAATGGCCAACCCATTGAGCCCACACTGGAACTATCAGTTTGAGAAATCAGCGCCCAAAGGGGGGAAAGTGCATTAAACAAAGATACTTTAACATTTGAAGTCAATATATCTAGAATTAGAAACATCAATCGAAAGAAAAAGAAAAAAATCAACCGTCGGAAGTGCCTAATATGTGTTCACAGTAATCACAAGAGGGTTTGGGTTCATGAAACCATCAATAAGATTTGAAATTCCTTAGCTGATAGAGAGTCACAATCTCATACCAAATAATCAAATCTTAGCAGAAATCCAAGCAACCTATTTTCCAGGCATTCTATTAACAAATTCAATTAAAATTCAATAGCTCACAAGCATAAACATTAAATTGCATTCCCTGCTACATTACACGTAAAAATTATATTTAACGTTTCTAGTCACTGGACCTACCCTCTTAAACTCTATGCAAAAGACTAAAAATTTTTAACTAGACATAGAAAAAGCCATCAAGATCACCTACCTCTCTTTTATGATCCGGAGAAGCATCCAATGAATGCCAGGAGAAAAGAAACGGAGAGTGCAAGCAACAGTCAGACCTCATTGCTACATAACTACAACTAAGCTCTAGCCTATTCATAATGATGATCAATCATCAACCCTACCTAACCTTAATACTAACCACTAAATAACTAGGGCTTAGGATAATATTGAAACATATACATACAAGCAAAATGAAGAACGGAAAATACTTGACCGCAAAATGCTACATAACTGCAACTAAGTTGTTTCATGTAGAAAATTGGTTTTTTTAAATAATAATATGATCATCACCGTCCCCATACCCAACCTAACTTAATACTATTGTGACCGAGGACAACAACAAAACATACACCAGATAATCAAAGAACAAAAATTAATTAATAGGGAGCAGGAAAAGAATGCAGAAGCAATAATTAACTCGGTAAAAGAACTAATGTTAAAGAACGAGAAATGAGCAATCATTTTACAACTACCCTCACTTAGTATTTAATTTAAAACCATTTTGGGTGTGTATAATATGATGGGAATGCCAAAAATTATCCAAGCAAGGTTGGATTAATGGTAATTGACAATGGGAGAAGAGGACTAATTCAAACCTGTGATTTTGAAATTAGTCAGGGAACCAATATCAACTATGAGATTATAGATTTAGATCAACACCATATTTTACAAGGTAAAAACTTGAAAAATACCTTAACTTGTAATTTTGGAGTTAAAAAAATCTGACATATGCTTTCAGAAATGGTGCAGCAACCAATAACAAATCTGAACTTAAAAAGACTTGGCTCAGGGCCTAGCTTTAGGTAAAAGCCTGAAAATATGCAAACTTCTTATTTTGGAATATTTTCATTTTAACTATATATTTAATCACCAAAAGAGGAAGGGTGAAAGTGTCAACATTTTTTCAGAAAAAGAATATAGATGCAGTTTCATTATTAAAAAAAAACAGTAAATAATTAGGAGAAGGAGAATGAGCAGGTTGGTAGACACGATGGCTAATGACCCCTAGGTATGATAACACAAAGATAAACATAAATATTTCACTAAAGATTTATGCACAGTCCACTTCTTCATGTTGTTGTGCACAATATCATTTTCCTTGACCTCCTCCACTATAGGCCCAATTGACAATCTATCATTTCTAGGCAGCTGAAGATAGATTTTTGACTAGCAATCAGTTGTGAAAGGGCAGCACAGTCAACTTGAAGATCTTCAATTTGCCTCTGCTGAATGTGTAAGTTAACAGAACCAAGGCATATTCAGAATTTCTGGTTTCTTTTTGGGAATTCATCCTAACAGTGACAGAGAGTAGTCCTTAGCTGATAACAATCCAGTCAAATCCATCAACAGTTAGTTTGGATTTTCATAGCATATAAGGAATTCAATTCCTTTGATGTAGTGTAGTTTTAAGGTTTTGTTTCTTTCCAGTTTTCAATATTCATATTTACACTTCTTCTTCCTCATCTTGTAGTCTCCATATCTTGATTTGTGTATGAAATTTTGGTTACACACTTTTTTTCATTCATTTCCTACTCGATGCTTCCCAAAAATTAGATGTATACTCATGTGGCTTATGAGTGTAAATTGCATTTAAATGTGTATCAAATGTTTTAACTTTTAATTTCACAATATTTATATGTAGTGTTTGGTTCCTGCTGGATGATATAATGATCTCAGATTAATTGCTTGGTGTTTGGTGAGTGTTGGTCAGTATTGAAGATCTAGCCTGTGTCACCGCATTTGAAAATTGTTGAGCTTGAACTTTGAAAGTTGTTGAATTTAAAGGTACGAAAAATTCGATGGTGTAAGAGAAAAACTCTTCTAGAGATGGATTTGGGGTAGCAAAATAATGCTCATGAAGTTAGGAACTGCAGTAATGATTCATTATGGCCATATAAATTACGTGTTTATTCTAGTTTGGTTCATTGTTTATTTTGTAATGACTTCACCATCCCCTTTCTTTTGTTTGGAATCTGGATGTTTGAATGTATAAGCCAGATAAAATCCTATTTTTCTAATATGAATTTATTATTATTTTATTTTCCAGGTCTTCTAAGCATACATAATGGTGCAAAAGTGGGAGTTGTACATCGAAGTGTCTTGTCTTCCTAATCCTGGTGAAGCCACTATAAAATATGTGCTTCATAATGCGGCAAGAAATCATGTGCTGCATAGAAATATAGATAAGGATATTGATAACGTGGATGACAGTCCACAGTCCAATATATGAAGGATATTGATAACGTGGATCCCTAGAAATGAACTTTATGTAAAAATCATGTGGATTTTTTATAAAGGTAGATCTCAGGGAATGGACTTCGTGTCTCCATTACGTGGAATGGACTTTTTAAGTTTTTAAATTTATGTAATTATGTTTTTATGAAACTTGAATTTCTGAAAATTAAAAACATGTTTTAATGTATAGATTTTTTATAATGCTTCATTCATAAACCTTGTAGATATTGAATTATACAGGAACTTTTGGAATTTTATCTATATATTTATGATGGGGCATTATCATAAGGTAATTTCTTTCATCAAGTGCATTATTCTTGAGTACATCTACAACACTTAGATAACAATTTCAAACAATTCACCTCAAGTCATTTCTTATCTTTTATCTTTGATGTCATAAATCTCAGTGACATGTTTTTTGTGACACATGGAGAGCTTTATTAAATTTTAAGAATTCCATTAGCAAAACTTCTATGGGTAGGTTTTAACCCTAAACGAAATATTAGAAATATCTACACACACGATTCTTATAACACAAAATAAACAATAGCGAGAGCATAAAACATAAAACAGATAAACACAGAGATTTTCCCCTGGATCCCAAATCGGGACGACCGGCTTGATTTTTCATTATATTCCTTTTAGTGTTACAACACATATATATACATGCCGGAGCATACATAAACCCCAATCCATTAACCCTGGATTAGAACATAACCGTAGTTCCCTTGACCGGATCTACAAAAATACCGGGGGCCGAAAACCATCGAACCCCAAAACCATGTGCAAAACCATGCACAAAACCATGGGCGGGTCACTTTATGGGTGGAATCATACAACAAACAAATTTTGACGGGCGACTGCCGGACCCCGATGGTGGGGAAGCCTTACCGCCCCTCGTGACCCTTGACTATAAAAACCGCAACATAGTAGTGGACCAATCGTGGAAAGAATATAACACATACCCTAACGATGTGGTGAATCTTCCATACTCATTAGATCTGCTTTCTCATATAAATACCATTTTTACATGGTGATATATATTTGTACATATAAGCACTAACCATTCTCGTATTCATTTAAGTAGTGCTTTGAAATAGTCATTGCAGCCTTAGAATGTTAACTCAATATCACTGTTCCATGTATGCATGATTTCTAATTCAGAACCATTCCACAACTTCCACTTGGACAATTTTCTTACTTACAAATTCTATGTACTTCACATTGTTTTGAAAATTAAACAAAGATATAATAACTTATTATTCATACAACACCAAGAAGGCACATGTACAATAAAATGTATAAATATGTATATTTGTTCCTTTATGATATGCAACATGAAAAGGAAAAATCCATGGAGAAAGTCTAGACTCTAACATGAGAAGGGTGTCTTGCTCACTTGCAGGAAACACATATACAACAGCTGTAACATCACTAGAAAAGAACATAAATGCTTAAAAGTGTATGGCATGGCCTAGAAACGTATGCAAACATATTGATATGTGTTCCATAATATGGAAACATGAAATGAAACACCACATCACATTCCCAATGCACTTCAATCAATGTACAACACATTTCATGATTTCCTTTGGGCATTTTTGAAGGATTTCAGCACACAGTCCCACATTGGCTAATGCAAACCCTAATTAATGACTAATGACACTTATAGCACCCTCTGACAGCATAATTTTTTTATAGAGAGGATTTGCCTCTCATTTTCCCCTCACACCATTTGAGCAAGGCATTTTCCCCTCTCCTCCATAATACATATACTATCAAGGCATCTGAGTAGATCCAATCCAAATGGCTTTAAGGGTCACTCAGTGTAATTGCAAGAATAGGTCTAGATGTAGTTTATCCCAATGATAATACCATGACTATCAAATAGCCCTCACCTAGCCAAGGATCAAATAGCCCTCACCGTGACCATAAAATAACCCTCACATTCAATTTGGAGAGTGGAAGTCCTAGGTTTTAATAGGAATCCTTATCTCTTTGCATCCAGATAGTGAAGCATCATGCCCTTAGCACCCCTGCCATTTTCCTATGGAAATCAGACTACATTAAAGCAAAGTGAGGACACGCACATTACAACATTAGGAAACATTCCAAAGACATCAATACAATGCACTTCTCTATGTCATTTCCTATCACCCACAGCCAAAACCTGTACAACTCATTTGATGCCCTCTATTTCTAAAAATTTAGTCAAGATAAGATATGAAAAAAAATAAACTTTTTAATTTCCGCAAATGACCAATAAATAGGTCAACAAGAATAAATAGCACAGTCAGCAGCCATTATACAATGGGAGTGTTTTGAACAATACTATATGCTAAAATACTATGAAAATAACATATATAGAAATGGCAATAAGAGAAAGAGGAGATAAACATGAAGCTATTCATTATCATGCCCTAAAACTTGTGTATGTCCCAGTGGTCAGCAAGAGAGAGATCAATGCCTTGGGCTGCTTGAGCAAGGTTAATTCAGCAAGAGAAAGTTAAGTGTTTTGGGATGCCTGAGCAAGGTTGATTCCAACAAGAGAAATTCCAGTCATTTAGATCACCTTATTAACCAGCAAAATCCATATCAACCACTGCTAAGAGATTCTAATGTCATGCAAATGTTGCATTTTTTTTCCATTTAGTTGGAGGCTCATATCAACAAAGAGGATTTGCCTCTAATTTTCCCCTCACATCATTTGAGCAAGTGTTATTTCAGCAAGAGAGAGTTCAATGTCTTGGGCTGCTTGAGCAAGGATAATTTCAGCAAGAGAAAGTTCAGTGTCTTGGGGTGCTTTAGCAAGGGTGATTCCAACAACAAAAATTTCAATCATTTAGATCACCTTATTTACCAGCAAAAGCCATATCAGCCACTGCTCAAAGATTCCAATGTCATGCAAATGTTGCACTCGTTTTCCATTTAGTTGTAGGTTCATAACAACATATTTTTTAAAACTTGTGTTGTGTATATCGAATAATGCACTAAAAGGCACTAGAATAATTTCATGGATGTCATATTTTGTAAAAATGGCTAAAGATGTGTAAATGTTTATCTAAAATCACCAAGCCCCCTTCACTATGGAGGTCTCACACAAGAAATGAATTCATCAAGTCTACATATACCATATATGTAAGCTACTTCCCTTTTATATAATAAGTGATTGGGGTGCAATAGGCATTGTAGTCTTTGTTGTATACAATGATTTATTGTAGTCTATCATGTCAAATTTTCATTATAAAAAAAAGTGTGATAAATTACCCAATGAAGAAAGGGAAGACAAGGTCATAATCAATTTTGCAAGTACTCGATTATTGGACCACTAAAACACTTTATTTATATAGAAAAGATGAAGTAAATGTACATATTTGCAGCTTATCATAAGATGGAACAATTTCAAGCTCTCATAATCCTAGTTAGGGAAACCAAGAAAACCCTAAGAACCAACTCCTCCTGGATAGGGATCACACGTAACGAAAGTTGGTCACTACACCAAGAATCCTCAACAAAATAGCATCATCCGCTGCATTGACATTTATGACATGAATTCTGGTATGTGGGAGATTAAAGAAGAAGTTGTAGTTTCTCTCATAACTTTTTTGAGAAGCCTACAACTTGGCTAACCTTGTTTGACATTATTAAGCTACCTGGGCCTATAAGTTCCAAAAGCTACTAATATGTCGTGGGCGTTTGATACAACCCATTTTTTATCACACACCCGATATGTACATATTTTTCTCCATTTTATAGTTCAAGGAAGCATTTTATTCAAAATAGTATAAAATATATACAAGGAACTAAGATCCTTACCTTCAGCCAGATCAAGAACCTACCCTTAAGCTAGACCAATGATCTTCCAATTTTTAGATGATCTTTCCTGTACATCTTAAATCTATCTCAATTGTGTCACAGATTTCCATCGAAGGTTTGATAACAACCAAACCTGTTAATTGTTGGGTAGGACCATCAATGGAGTTGAGCTAGGGAAAATAATCACATTTACCAATGCCATCAATGCAAATACAAAAAGCTAGAAATTGAACAAAACAAGAAACTTTTAAACACAAGAAAGTAAAAAATATACTATAAGTGATCTCAATTCTGCCACAAATTTAAAACTAACGCATAAAACAACTATGCCAGCTAATTTCTGGGTAGGACCATCAATGCATGAGAAAGGAAAAATGAACACATTTACGAATGCCATAAATGCAAATACTTAAAGCATGAAATCCAACAGAACAACAAATATTTAAACAGAGGAAATAAGCTATCAAAAAATCTACTATATTTTTATCATATGCCAACATAATAGGTCTCCATCAGCAATTTGACAAAGAGAAGAGAATCATAACTGTTGTTTGTTTTCAACAAGTTTAGCTAACACTGGGTGTCATTCTAATTACCTTTGTCATTGTTATCAGTATTGTTCTCCACTCCCAAACCATACAAAACACCTGCATATCTCTCGGCAACCCCATTAAAGAAAGATTCTCCGAGCTTTCTAAATGTACAAGAAGTGAGAAAGGAATCAGAACCCGCTTGATGGCAAGCACCGAACCTCTCAACCTCGAGCAACTTGGCTAGACGATTCAACCCCCCATGCAGATTGTTGTAGAACTTCATGAGATGCTTGATGTCATAGAGGTTGGGAAAATATATCCTGATGAGGTAGAAGAAGCCACCCTGGGTGGGCGGTAGGGTCCGATTCATTACGAGCTTGAGCAGGTAACCGAAATCATAGCCACTGTGGAAGGTGATCCATCGAACGTTCTCATTCAAGGTGATCCCAGAAGACATGAGCAACTCTACGAAGCGGTGACAGTCCACGCCCCATTCTCTATTCTTCTTGAAATTGATGCCACTCTGGCGCAGCAACTCGACAGAATCGGAGGCATAAGCGTCCTCCCAGATGTTGAATTACCCAAAATTGAACTGCCACACGCAATATATTTCCATGCCGCAATTTGGGAGGTTGTCATCTTCATCCCTGGAGTCAGCCCCAATTGTATTAATTTCAATATGTCTACATTTGACCTTAGGGTTTCATAATTGTATTCTTGAACGGTCGTGAATTTTCCCACAGGTCGCACAAGTATGCCAGGGAACTGTGTGTCCATGGCTATCAGAGGGTAGTCATCCACAATTTCATTGATCAGAATAAACTCCTCTTTCAGATTATCGACCCATGCCTCCCTAATATGAATGGAATCTGATTTGGGTAATATCGAGATTTATAACAGACAGTGAATCCTGAGCTCCCCAAGCATGCGAAATCGAACATCAACATAGATCTGGGTCAAGATCCAAAGCCTCAACCTCGGCATAGCAGAAACCCTCAGGAATTATTTTGTTACGATCCAGAATATACGATTCGGGATTCCCACGATTCGGCGGCCGCCTTACCTATTAACGAATCCGCAGAAAACCGAGTCATTGTATATGGGAAACGACCAAAGGCTTCAAAGAACAGCGATAAAATCGAACCCAAGACTTCCAATGCAAAGAAGTATACTGAGAAGCAGGCACTCGATAGGATTTGATTGAATGAATGAATGATCTTATTCTAGAGCCTTCCTCATGATTACATGTGAGATAATTCTTGTCACAGAGGTTCCAGGATCCGAAATGTTGTGAAATGCAAACAAGGCGGGGTGAAATAAAGCCACATCACGTGCCTTGGCGGCGATCGTTAATGACGGAGTTTCGAGGCGGCAATAGTTGATCGCGATTTCAAATTGAGGCGGGGCTTGAAGAATATTAGAAAGAATTGAAAATCAAATTTACGAGCTAAGTGTGGCGGGGTTAGCGTGCGGTTATGCATGCATGCCCCTGGAGCCGGTAGGTTGGCGGACTAAATAATGAAGGCGTGAGGCGGAAATAACGAACTGAAACTATCGCGGGTGATCAGCAAAGTACTTGACTTTAAGATTTACATTTCGGATCTGGGAATAATGTAGCTTGAATAAATCGAAATCTCGAGAAAAATTGGCATTATAGCCTACTCCTTTAATTTAGCTAGTTATCATACCACTAATAGGCCCTGAGTAGAGTTGTGCATTTATGGTGTAATACTTATAAAGTCGTGCCTTCTGGAAAAAGTGAAGAGAATGTTTTATCCACGTGTGTGATATCTCACTGGCTCTGAGATCTATGGTAAAATAAGACCTCAAGGATTTCAACCAATCAAACGAAAGAAAATTAAAAATAAAAATAATTTAAAAAAAAAAAAAAATTATAATGTCAACCTTGTAAAACGTAGTTTAATTTTTGGTCTAGCAAAAATAATTCATGGTCAAAGTGTATATCGAATACGATATATTTGGAGCGGCAGGATAATAATATGATAATATTATTGATATTATCAACTAAAGTTACTCATATTATATTTAGGAGTATTCTTTTTATTGGAATTGAATACTTTGTTAATTAATTTTTTGATAAGATAATTTAAATTGATAGATGTTAGTATATTCATTTTCATTATTGTCAATACATTAACGAATGAAATTAATAATAATAATTTTTTTGAATATTTATATCGTATATTTAAACCATACTTAAATTAATTTTTTACAAAACATGATTAAAAAATTATTGTACTTGCTCTTGTTAATATAACCATATATTCTAATTAGTAAAAAATAAATAATAAAAACATACACCACAACATAAATTAATTTAAAACTTATAAGTATTCACATTCTCAAACATATGTCCGTTCAACCCATTGTCAAGCGGTTTGGAGTTTTTGTTTACTCCATTACTTGAGTAATTGCATATTCATGCCATTCGTAGATATGCCCACTTAAGAATGTGATTTTATTAAATCCATGTTGTCGTGGGTTGAATTGTTATTGCTCACTGAAAAAAGAACACACGTGTTGTTGGTGCAACATCCAACACATTTTGACTTTCTTCCGTGATGTATCCCTGAACAAACAAATGTATGATGGTTATCAACAATAAGTAAGGTTTCATTATTATTTAAATAACATGATGAATACTACACTGTTACTTTTCATAACTTGGGTGTAGAATAAATTATGATCATAAACCATAATGATCTGAAAATATCACTCAACTAAAATGTTGATGACATATACAAAGATTAACAAAATTGTTATCAATATTGGTTGGCGTATTCAATATTTGATTAACGTTTTTATTAGGAGTTGTCTTTAGTGTGATTTTTTGGATTTTTTGGTGTCAGAATTTGATAGAAAATTTTGACCTAAAATCTTGTATTGTGTTATTGTATAGATGGATTCAACACCCTAAAAAACCCCTAGGGAACTTCGATTGTGCAGGGATTACCCATCAAGATTGTGATTTCAATAAATTCCTAGTAAATTTTAGAAAAATTAAACCGAAAAAATCCACCAAAAAATCTCACTAAAAATTATAAAAATACACCAAACTAAAATGTTAGAGGTAATCAAAATTAATCCTCTTGAAATCCTAAAATAATTTTACCGAATCATATTTAATAATTATTATTAAAAATTATCATTTTATTAATAAAAATAAAAAAATATAATATAAATTAGAATTTGTTAAAATCTAATAAATAAATATATTATATTAATATCTCATCAATTAAATAATAATAAAATATTAAGCCAGAGATGAAATCATATTTTAAAAAAATTCATAATCATAATCTTATTTTAATATACCCATATAAATAAATTGTAAAATTCGATTAAGAACCCATGAATAGAAAAACTAGAGAAATAGTAAGAATAAAAAAGAAAAAGAAAAAAGGGTTAAATATAAAGTAAATAAATATATATATAATATATATAGAAATATCATCTTTTTGTTTTTGTTTTTGAAGTATCTCCTTACTATGTGGGTGTTCACTTTGAGGAAGTTTTAAGTGTTTCCTTAAAGTAGCAATATCATCATTTTTTTTCTTTATTAATACTTCAGCAGCTTGTACATTTGATGGGTCTACTCCTATTTGTAAAATTAAATCTTCTAAGGCCTTGATCCTCAGATCTTTTGCATATAAGGAGCCTTTGTCAAGTTTCATCTGGTCTTGTAGGTTGATAATAGTATTTTGCAAATTTGTTACACTCATAGCCTTTGTCACCACAGTGGAATATAGTATCTCAGAGCTATGTCTGTGAAATTCTATTTGATCTAATTCATGCACTTTTTCAGTATCTACTTCAAATTCCATCTTTTTGTAATTAACCACTGTTTTAGGGGTTTAAGTAGTTGGTTATAAATAGGACATGATCATTTTATTTGAAGAGTAATCAAATGTTGTAAGCAATCTGTCCTAATTTCCTGACTTCTGTTTGAAAAATTGAGAATAAATCTCACTTTTAATTTCCTCATTCTTTTGTTTGATTTGCTTATATCTATCCTTGATGTCCAAATCTTTTTCTTCCGCTGTTTGAGAAAAAGAAGTTTCCATATTCACCTGTTGCTCAATCATTTGGGTCTCCTTTCCTTTGGATGCTACTTGTTCTCTTTCAATCTCTGTCAAAGTCTCCTTAATTATTGTAGTGGCCTCATCATTACTAACCTCTGGTTCATCTTCAACCTCAATAAGTTTTTCTTTTCCTATGGAACCAAATCTTAGCCTTTTGTTATAGATGAGTTTAAACTTAGTATCTAAAGTAGTTTATGCTGTGTAGGCTCCCTCATCTCTGCTCCTTTTGTTTGAAGTCTCTGGCTTTTTAGGAGTTACCACAGCAAGTATGGTATCCTTTTTTCCTGCTGGCTGTGTATTTGCAGTTAAATCTACCAATATATTTTCTGCCCATTCTGTGTGATTAGAAAACTTTTCCATATCAGGCTTCGGCTCATGTATAAAAAGAGGCAGCTTATTTTTAACCCTTATACTGTTCAAAAGACCTTGGGAGTCATAATTCCAAGTGAAACTCACTTGAAATTTCAGCTCTGATAATATTTTTTCTATTTCTTTCTCAGCATCCCTATTATTCACTATGAAAGGACCAATTTGATTTTTTAGTTTGAAATGGATCTTCTTTTTAGAAGCCATGAAATGGATAGCATCAACATTCAACACATGTCTCAAATACTCTAGAGCAAAGACTCTGATAGTCAAAAACTTAGGTAACTTATATGGAATCAGATTGGTTCCAAAGATTCTTAATTCAGTGTGCTTCTCATACAAGTACCAATCTCCCATTTTGAATTCTTATGACAGTTGTAATATCCTTTTCATCTCTTCACTTACTCTAGGTTGTTCTGATTTTTATAGAAAATTCATAGCTGGCTTGATAAACAAATCTGTGTAACTGTATTCACTTCTTTCTTTTCTCAACAATGATGTCCAAAAGACAACTGATAGAGGCTGGCTCTCTACTTTCATTTTTTGCAATGTTATTGGGAAGTGATTTGCTTGTGAGAATAAGAACAAATGAAATAAATAGGAAGAATACCTAAATACCCCTTAACTGGGTAACTTTGTCAATTGATGGTGTATGGAATCAGCAATAAACCTGGCAAAATCAAAGATCGCAGCAGGAGGCTGACCAGGAGACAAGGTAGACAAAAACCCAAGGATAGACTCATCAGTAAACTCATCAGTGAAATAGCCCAATATGAAGGATAACATAGAAATTACATGCCTAGAACCTTCTGGAAACTTGGAAGTGGAATAGGGAGGATTCAGCTTTGGAATATCCACATGACTAGGCATGAAGTTCTGAAAAATCATGAATCTTTTAGGGAAATCTAACCCTAAATATAATTGATTCAATGCTTCAATGAATAAGGGGACTGCCCTAGGGTCAAACTGTAACTGCAACATTTCATTGATTGTTTCTGCAGTGATAGAAAAAAGGATTTCCCTATCATTATTCACAATTGATCTTTGGTATGGGACATAATACTTCTGGCACAATCTTATCAAGTCCTGACTAGGGTGTGTTAATGGGATTACATACTTGGGTAGATTTGTATCCCAGAGAGGCATTTCTTCTTTGTCTATGAACTTTTCATGACACCAATTATGAACTTCTAATAGATTGAATTCTACTAGAGGGTCTACAATTTTGTAATCCAAATCAATTAAAGGGATAACTTCTTCACTAGATACTGGTAGTTGAAGAGGATTAACAGTCACACTGGTCTTAGCAGTGATAGCAGGAGTAGATTTTGGGGCTTTTACTGCTTCAGACTTGGGAGGTTTGGATCCTCCAAGTTTAACAGGTTTAGATCCTCCACCCTTAGGCGTGATTTGATTTATTTATTTTTTGGAATAACTAAAGTAAGATTAAATAGTTTTCTATAGTTAATTTTTTGAAACAGAGGGTAATTGAGCAGTCTTTGTAGGCAAAAATGATATCAATGGGCAATTCAGTGCTCAATTGGGAACTTTTTAGTACACAGGAAATAGTTTGAGATAGAAAATGCAGGTTTTCTGAATGACCGAGACTGTAAAAAATGGTTTTGAGGTTTTCTGTGGGTTTTAAAACCTTTTGAACCATGGAATTTATCTTTCAAGGGTCTCTGACTGAGAATTTGGCTTAAAAATGAGGTTTTCAGCAAATGGCAATTTCTGGGAAAAAATTGCGAGGGTTTGCCCTCTTTTTTCAAGGTTTTGGACACACTAGGATAAGCACTTTTGCTAATTTTATCTCAATTGGTTTGATTGGCGGTTCAATTTATGAAATTGCAGGTCAAATTCGGGAAAATACCTGATCTGCAGGTATCTTGATGCTTTGAGAAGCGTTTCTGAAGCTTTGATGGTTCCTGCGGATTGGTCTGAATCACTGATGCAGAAAATAGCTTTAAATAGTCTTCAAATAGTGGAACAGCAGTTGAAATCGGGTTTCTTCTCTGGCTAAAGGTCAATGATTTGCACAAAAGGATTTTTTTGTACAGTTGGGTGGCTTTTCACAGTCGTGAATGCACAAATATATCAATAAAACATATAACAAAGGTTTTAATCCTTATTATAAATCTTAAAAAAACTGCAATAACTGCGAGTCAAATCACTGGTGGGAATGGTTTTTATTTTGTGAATGTAGAAAACCATAGGTGGGTTTCGCGTTGTGTTTGGGCAGTAAACAGTATTGAGAAAAATGAACGCGATCGTATCAAAAAGTGACACGTCATAGGAGGTGGTAATAGAAAAACCGCCCATTTTGCGCTCGTTTGGGCGTTTGTCAATCGTTTAGTTTGGGAGTGCGAAAATGGTCGTCAGCCATTAGATTTGATAAATGAAGGCGAACGATTCTGATGGAGAGCCTGTGTTAGAAGTTGAAAGATGTGGAGACTAGCGTTTATGTCAAGTAATAGAATAAAACTTTAGCATCGGTATAACCAAGGTTTTAACGTGATAAAGGTTAATGTAGTTATTATGGTGGTGTAAGGTTCCAAGTGGCAAATGCTATATATATATATATATATATATATATATATATATATATATATATATATATATATATCAAAGGTTTATATACAAGGTAAAATGCGCATGAGGCAGGTTTTATTAATCAAGGGATTAACTTATGTAAAGTTTGGGGCTTTACATATGGGGATGGGGAATAAGAAATAAACCTTAGTTTTACGGTGATTAAAAATTTGGTTTAAAAAGGTGATGCGGGAAAGATTGACAACTGTATTACAAAGGCATAGGGGTCCCAAATATCATATTTACATTTTTTTTATTCTATTATATAGTTTTTAGACCATGGAGGGGTCTATAACCATAGGGGGCAGGAATATTTGTATAATTTTATTTTTATGCCAAAGGGGATATAATTTGGGTTTTTCATTTAAACATGTGGATAATTAACTTTGGCAAAAAGCTTATAATAGTGGGTTTTTTGGGGATATTTAAAAAAAAGGGGTTTATATAATAGGATAAGGTTTGTTTATAGGGATTTAATAAATAAATTAAAAGTTAATATGACCAAGGACAATGAAAAACACAAAAATATATTCATATGACTAAGCAAACTGATTATATAAAAAGCAAAGCTTTATCATTTATAACTTGACCACTTTGACCTAGAATATAATATTTTCGGAGGGTTTTTTAGGTTTTTATGAATGAAGGAGATTAATCAAAAGGGAATTTTCTTTTTCATTAAGTAAAAGGTCTTTACTTATGAACTTGAAATGTAAATGGATGAATGTAAGGTAAATGATGATAATTAGTGATTATTATAGGAATTCAACAGTTTTAACTTAACAGTCATTGAGCCTTGGGTCCGATCCCAACAGAAGTCAGAGAAATGCTCTGAGCCTCTTTGACTGGAAGTTTAGAATGTAGAATAACTATAGGGGAAGGGAAATTATTCATCTTTTCACAGTGAGGAATATTTATAAGCTTCTTCCCACTTCTTTCTACCTACCCAAATTTAATCTAACATTTTTTCTTCCATTTTGCAGGTGCATTTGAGCTAGCAACCTTGAACATTTTATTCTTTTGAAAGCAATAAAAAAATATCTAAATCTACCTTATATCATCCGAGGGCTCAGATTAAACTGATGAGCTCGTCCTTATTCTCTACCTATCTACTGATTAGTCAGGATGAAACTGTCTGATTAATCTTTATTCGCTATTCTACAACAATAAAATTGAAACATGACAAGTCAATATTAAGCAGTTCAACTCATCATGGATTATGGCATTTATTAACACTCTGCCATAATCATCAGTAACAAGGTAAAAAGTAGTGGCATTTGGACTTGCACACTTTCATGTTTTATTTCTTTTCCTTTGGGGTATATTATTTTTTCTAGGTCCTTTGATTTTTCTTTTAGGACTTTTACCCTCTTTTTGATTTTTGATTTTTTGATTTTTTACAAAATATGGGAAAACAACTTGCAGAAAGCAAGGTATGTAAATATTTACAAGACTATCATAATTCAAATCCAAATTATGAATCCTATACTTATAGGACCCTAATAGGATCAATAAAAACAAGCGGTTGAATAGGCGCAACATTTGGAGGAGCCAAAACCATGGCTTGGTGTCCTCTAGATGTTTCTTTTGCTTTCCACAACTAACAAATTTGGGGTAAAATGGGACAATCGTGAGTATAATGGCCATGGAAACCACAACAAGAACAAGGCTTGTTCATAACAAGAGGCCTATCTTAGTTGGGTTGATTGCCCTGTTGCTGGTTGTTAGTGTTTGGTGGGCTCCATTGGCGTCCTTGATTACCTTGCACTAGTTGATTTTGGTTGCATTTCCTCCTTTATTGGAATTGGGAGGATCAATCACACTCTGCTATGCGTACACCTGACTCAGAGGGGGAGGTGGTTGCTACGATGGAGGTTGAGAAGGAATAAGAGGTTTGGGTGCTAATGTTGGAGGAGCTGGAGCACCAGGTTGTTGATAAGGGTATAAAGGAGGTTGAGAAACATTGGGGTAAACATGTTGAGTGACCACAGGCCCTGGCATCGGTTGATGCAATGGGGAAATTTTTTTTTTCCTTGATACATGTTGCGAGGAGGGGGATAAGTGCTAGAGGAGATCGCCCCTCCTTGAGGGAAACCATAACCCATGGGAGGATGAGTATACAGATGTGAAAGAGATCCAACGATACCATAGGTGGCATGAGATGTGCCTGGTGTGTTGGCACCACCAGGTCTAGGAAGATCCAGTAAGACGGTATAAACATAACCAGACTGCATGTAGATCAAATCATTTTTTAACGCGATTTGGAGAGCTTCTTCCTCTTTCTAAGGAAAGTGAGATGTGACATATTTAACAACAGAAGGAAAAAGAATTATGAGAAACCAATACATATAGACATGGTGGTCGAATGTAGGATCTCAACATAAGATCCTCCTTCTATGCCATTCTTGGACATGGTCAGAAAGGTGAGTGATAGAAGTTTGACAGAATACGGTCAAGAACTCGAGACTGATATCATATCAGTGAGGTAACTGGAAGTAGGAAAAAAACTCATTATCAATAGCCACAAAAGTGGAATGAGAGGCAGAGGCCTGGTTGACATACCACTTTGCAGCATCTCCAGTGAGCATGCACTGGAATAACCGAAGACGGATAGAGTCATTAGTGATAGAATTGGATGAAAACCACATATGAAAGGGGAGGACTTCATTAGTAGCATCATCTCCAATGTTTCCTTCGAACTTAGGGGTGTCATAAGGAAGCTTAGTTGGCATAACATGGAAACCTTGATCATGATGTATAGGGATTTTTGATTAACTGGCTGAAATCGAGGAGGCTCAAACCTACCATAAAAGGTAGGAAGGGAGTAGCCAGGATGGTTCTTGTTTTGGTTCCACTATTAGCAGCTCCAAATTTAGGGTCAGGGCTACCATCAGCTTAAGGCCTAGTACCTACATTGGCACCTAACATGGTGGGAGAATGAGGTAGTGGAGAACCAAGTTCGAAATCAGAGTGAGGGCCCAATGGACTAGAATCGTAGTCAGTATAGGGACTTGGAGGAGGAATAACTTGGCGTCTACGAGGTGGTGTAAGTTGTCCTAACAAAAACTGACAATAAAGGCCTAGAAGTCTCTGAGCTAAATGCCTTGGGGGTTCAATGATCGAAAGACACAAGTAACCCAATAATTAAGAGAGATAAACAAAGGCGCAAAGGGGTAGATAAATTAATTACGATGTTTATGTCTTGGCTTTGCGGTGTAAACCAAGAGCTCTTCGCTTCAGGTGTGAGTGTGTGAAATCTGTGTGTTAATTTTAACTAAGCCCCAATGGTTTTGTATAAAGAAAAATAAAAAATCTTGTATAACTATAAATAAACCTGAAACGACAATAAAATAAACAGCTAAAGATGCATAAATTCAACCCAAAAATAAGGGCTCCCAAAAAATTATTCTAAGAGGTGGGTGAAATTGACTCAAAACACACAAGGTGGCCAAAAGATCGAAGGTCTAAGGGAAAAGGATCTAATGACTCAGATCTACTGAAAAGAGGTGCAGGACATAGCAAGAAACTAGAGGGAGAACTACTGCAAAATGGGAGGTGACAGGTTAAAACCCTAAGGGAAACATGAGGGATCCTAAGGGAAATGAAAAATAAGACTGAAGAGGGAGTTTTGGATGAGATAATAATCGATCTAAAAGGTTCTGAAAGAAAGAAAGATCATACCCTGAACAATGGCTGAAAGCGGTGCAAAATCTCAGACTACCTAGGCAACTAAACCCCTCATAAATAGGTGGAAGCGTAGTGAAGCCCTAAGGGGATTATTCCCACTTCAAAGAGAAACAATGAGCATATCCAGGTGTAATACCAGCAGAGAAAAAGGTTAGATAACCCTGAATAGTGCTTGTGGCAAACCCTAAAAATGATAATAAAAAAAATCCCGAAAAAAGTTGCAACTCACAGGTACTAAATTGTAGGATGCTGAATTCACAGATACGGGCCCAGTAGGTGTGACCTGAGCCTGAAATCATAGGTTGTGTGCTAAAAAGTGCAACTTGCACTTCCAGGAGTCTCGGGTGGTAGGTTGCCAAAAACATTTCCATCTATGGCGCGACTAGTACCTGTTACCTATGGAAAACACCCAGAAATACTCGGAAGTTAGATTTTTTACCTTTTTAGGGAATAAATGGTAAAATGCAACATTAAGAGGCTAAAAAATAGTTGAATAAAAACCCTAGGTACTAAAGCAAATGGTCTTGCCTGAATCTGAATAAAACCCTGTGGAGTTACAAATTGTTAGAATGAATTCTTGACGCAAGTCTACGAAAAGAGATCACTTTAGCTGCACATGACAAAAAACCATAACAATAAATATAGATGTCTAAGTTATTTATATCTACAACAAAAGGTCAAAAAAAATGCAAAGAAAACCTAGATCTATGCAAATAAAGCAGCTAAATAATAAAATGGAATAAGATTTTCTTGCAATATCCAATGGACAAGACAAGATTTATAAATAATATTTTGTATTATATTAACACCTGGGAAGGGAACATAGAATGATGTTACCAATCCCCCTCAATGGCATGGGTTATTGGCTATCCTCAATTCTTCAACTTCAGAGTTTCTCTCTCTCAATGGTGTAGAGAACAAAAGACATGTAGAACTCAAAGGGAGCTCAATAAGAAAAAAGAAAATAGAAGTAATCAAAGTATGACAATGATAAGAGGATCAAAGGCCAACCATGATAAAAGGATCAAAGGTAAGAAATGAATGGAAAACCCTCCTATTTATAAAAAGGTATCGAGTTATCCTTGATAATGGTGCATAATAAAATACTATTAACCAAGATCTAGATCTAAGTGATTGGAATATTTTATTATATTTTGTTGGAGGGAAAATAAATTCAAATTGGTTAAATCCCTTTATTTAGAAATAATAAACAAATAAATGGTTTATTTTTTATTTTAAGGATGAGGTTAAGGAATAATTTAACAAATAATGATTTATTTTATTATTCCTAAATTATTTAGTCAAATTTAACAAGGAATATTAACTACATAATGAGTTAATTAATTATTCCTAGATAATAATAAGATAAATAATGATTTATCTAATTATTTCTCATTAATTAGGTTAAATATGACCAGGAATATTATTAAACATAGGTTTAATCAATTATTCCTAGAGGAAAATAAAATAAATAAGGATTTATGTAAGTATTCCTCATGGGGTTTTCTATTTGGACCAGAAAGAACTTAATAAACTATGGTTTATTAAATTATTTCTTATAGTGAAAGTAATTTTACTATGGTAAAATTGGTCTTTCATGGTGAATTTCGATCCATCTAATTGTAAATGGTTAGATGACCAAAAATTGGTGTAACATTTATCTTTGATTAAGTTTCTGTTTTGGGGCTCACTGTGAATGCCACCTAAATATCTTAAAATGAAAACTAGCATGAGGAAATGGAATCTTTCGCATTCAATGTAAATATATCTAAGGAAAGGAAGAGAAAAAGAGTATGAAACAAACGATATGTAGTAAACAAATGTTCGAAATCTAATGCCTTTATGATGTAACTGTTCCAATTCCAATGCACACTCCAAAACCATAAATTCCAAAGCAAAGGTATTTCTTTTCAAGTCTCTTAATTTTTGAAAATGAATAAATATAATATGCAAATTTTAATCACTGATTCAAATAAATTTTTAGAATGAGGACTAGAGAAATCATTCATCCAAGTGACCAATGATAAAAATAAAACAATTTGCAAGAAACCTAATGATAATAACAAAGGAAAATATTAAGAAATCATTATCAAAGGCAATAAAAAACAAACGAAAACCAAGTGGAGGCTTCATAGAGAGCACAAGACACTCAAGACTTAAGGAAGGGCAACTGGAAGTAGGCTGATCAAAGAGGATTCAAGGTAAAGGAAAATTTATGCAAGAACATGGGCCAACACAAGTGCAGAAGAGGCACCAGTGCCTTGCAACGCAGTTACAGAGAGGGGTTTGTAGAGGTGCAATGCTCTGTCCCTAGACCAGAGGGAGCGTTAGTGAAGAATAAGGAGTTCTGACACAAGTTTTTCATTTGAGTCTCAATGAAATGGATTCCTATGTTTATTCTTAACTAAATCTGATAGTGAAGGTCCCAAGAAGAGGCTAAATAGACACTAAAGACAAAGAAACCACCAAAGGGAAATAGCCTACCCTAGTGGAGTCGCAAATTTTTTATAAGGAATCTATGATTGTAGAGAGAAGTGTCTTCCCTAGAATAGGTGGCTAAGTCTAGAAGAACAGAAGGACAAAGTAGATTTTGTTTTCCTTAAATTAAATGGATGGTGGGTCAAAGCCTACTTGTAATCCGTTGTATGCTTCACTCCTCTCTTGGATTGAATTCCCCAATCCTAGCTCCCATTGCCAAAATTATAACCTACACAATTAGATAATACAAGCCAATGATCTACATAATATATGTTGCATCATATAGATACTTTATTCAATGGATCAACATGGCATCGAAATACATGAAATGATAACATCACATATAGGGAAACAAACAAATATTTTCTTCAATATAAACGGAAGGAGTTACAACCATAAATAGATGTTGATCTTTTAGAAGAGATCCTCCAGGCTTACTTGTTCCTTCTTTGTCACAAAGTTCACCTCTAATCATTGTAATGCATAGAAAGTTAGCTCTCTATAACAACAACATAAGGGTATAATTCTATCTCCGAAATACAAACCATAGCTTGTGGATGGCCACAAATACATGACAGAAATAAAAGAGACATCTCTATGGGAGATTCTATGGGTAAAATTTCTTAAGGTAGAGTGCATTGTGAGGGTTAGGAAGGGCGTGGCCTTAGAAATCCTCTAGAAGGTATGCCGCCTTACCCTAGTCCTTACTAATGATGTAAAGACCTAGGCATAATGAGTTGAACTTCCCATGACCAAGGACATCATGAGCCTAGTCATACACTATAACAAGGTCACCTTCATTAAAGGTGCGAGGTTGGAATCTTCGATCATATTGAGCTTTGGTGTGCTTCTTGGTCACTTTGATAGTTTGCAATGCAGCACAATGGTCTTCGGACACACACTCAAGCATGATATGTATTTTTTATAAAGGTTGGGTGTCAGGGATAAGTTTGACAGCTAAGTGAGGGAGGGGATTTCACACTCGATCGGTAAGACTGCATCCTCACCAAAAACCAGGTGGAAAGGAGTAAACCTAGTGGTGGCTTTAACAGAAGTTCTATAAGCCCACAAAGAAGGGAAGAGCATAAGGTTCCAATTGGTTTTGTGTTTGTTTGTTGTTCCTTGAAGCATAGTTTTAAGGATTTTATTGACCGCTTCAACTTGACCATTACCTTGGGGGTAATAGGACGATGAATATTAGTGCTCAAAAACCAACAAAGAGGATAGATCATGCCAAATCCAATCTTCAAAATTCCGACCATGGTCAGAGACCAATTGTTTCAGAACCCTAGATCGAGCAATAACATGGTTAAAGAAAAAGAGGGTTGTGGTAGCTACCATGTTATTGAATGTTTGCATGGCCTCAGCCTATTTGGTGAAATAGTCAACTGCAACAATGATATGCTTTTAGTTACAAGTATATGGAGGTCGACACGCCATAAAGTCAATGGCCCACTTGTAGAATGGACCAGCGGAGATGACATGATGGAGATGAGCAGGAGGAGCTTGCACCTTTGGGGCGAAAATTTGGCAGTTGGAACAGTGTTTGACCGCTTCAATGCAATCACCGAGGATAGAAGGCCAAAAATACCTAGTGTGCATGAATTTCTGGGTAGTGGCAAAACCAAAGAGGTGGCCACCACAAGTGGCGCTATGGCAGGAATTAAGGACTTGCTCAACTTTGGCATGCGTGAGAAAATTACGCAGGACAAAATCAACACTGCAATGATAGATATCCTCACCAATGAGAAGATAGCAGGGGGATTAGTGTCATATACGTCGTTGAGCATCACAATAAATATGGGGAGAAATTTTTTTGGTTCACAGATAGGTAAGGATGTAGCCATACCAAGGGTCATCTAAATTAATAACGAATAAATGTTCATTGGGTAAATCATCATTAACTGGGGGATCTTGCGTACCAATAGGCAATTCAGAAATGAGTTTAGCGAGGGCTAAACCTTTCTTACTCTTGGGTGTGACAAATTCAAGATCAAACTCCTCAATGATAATGATCCAACAAGTGTACCTCCCATTGATGATGTGTTTTCTCAATAGGAAAGCCATATGGTTGGAATTAGTCACAACATTGGTGGAACACATAATGATATAATGACAAAGTTTCTGGACTGAAAACACGACGACCGGCACCAGCTTCTCTTCATGTGAGTAGGACATAGGGGTACCTACAAGGTTCTTACTGACATAATAGATAACATTTTCATTTCCGGTGTCATCTTCCTATATAAGGACCCCAGTGACCGAATGGGTGGAAGATGAGATATACAGGATGAAGTCCCTTTCAAAGCTAGGAGGATTAATCAATGGAGTGGAAGCGAGAGCATGTTTTAGGGCATCAAAATACAGTTGAGCATGGCCATCCCAAATGAATGGAATGGTAGATCAAAGGAGTCTTACAAACCCATGCGCGGTGGTGGCATAGTGAGGGACGAACCGACGAAGAAATTTGGCTTTGCCTTCGAGGCTTTGTAACTGGCGCAAGGTACGAGGAATGGGAAGTCCAAGAATGGCTTGAACTTTAAGAGGATCATGCGTGATCCCATCTTTGGACACAATGAAACCCACGAGATGACCGGTAGGGACACAAACAACACATTTCAGTGGGTTGAGGTGCATATTATACTTGTGAAATCGAAGGAATATGGTATGCAAATCATGGATGTGTTGCACCTACCGCCTAGAACGAGCAGTGAGGTTGTCGAGGTAGGCTACATTAATATGAGCCAGGTCATGGAAACAATATGACATGGCCCACTGAAAATTGTCTCCTTCATTCTTTAGGCCAAATGACATGACCCTATAAGAGAAAGTTCACCACGGACTAATCAACACAGTCTTTAACTTATCAGCACAGTGAATAACTATTTGGTTTTAGTAGAATAAACTATCCATAAATGATAGAACCTCATGCCATGTACACTCATCTATGATCTGATCAATGAATGGTGTGGGGAAGTTGTCTTTGGGACAATATTTGTTCAGGTCACAAAAGTCAGTGCAGACATGGATGGTGCCTTGTTTCTTGATAACGAGAACCAGGTAAGAGACCCAAGTGGTGTATTCAGTAGGATAGATAAAACCAGCTTGCTTGAGCTTGTCAATTTAAATATTGATAGCCTCATGTCCGGAAGGATTAATGGGTCTCAAATTTTAATGGGCAGGATTGGCATCGGGCCATGTATCAATATGGTGTTCAATAATGGCAGGATCAAGTATAAGCATATCTGAATAGGACAAGGCAAAAACATCATGGAATTCCTCGAATAGCTTAGTGTAAGCCTAAATTTCTTTTGGGGTGAAATCTGCCCCTAAGGAAATGTTTTCTTTTATCCCTGGTTTATTTGAAATGTTAATTTTAATGGTAGGAAATATATTGGCCATATTTCCTTATTTGAAAGCATCGGGTCCAAGAATGGTATTTCTAAACCAATCGACGTCATTCGAGATGAAGTATTTAGACTCCACAACATACTAGTCATAGGACTTGCTGTATCTTAAGGAACAATCCCTTGGCTGTGGTAAGGAATTAGTGCTCAAGACACACACACACACACATATATATATATATATATATATATATATGTCATAGAAATTTAATGTCACTGGGTCTTTGCTTAATCACCTTCAGAGATTTGTTATTAAACACTAAAGTATCAAATGCAATAAATGCTTCACAATGCCATTATCTGCTGATATTAAATGGAATGATTTAGAAGAACATGAAGGAAGGAAGCCCAAACTGATATGCTGACAAATGATATCTATCACTTTAAACTTCAGAAGAATTTTAAGGCAGAGGAATAGTTAAAATGAAGGAGCACCCATTAAGGATTTTTAACTCTTATTCACATATGTAAAAAGAGACCTACAACTTCATTACTTCATTTTATCCATAGAAAGAAAATACAGATTGTAAACTAGAAAAATATATTAATATCAGCAAATTCCAGAATCTTGATCTTCATTCATTAATCATTTCAAAGTTGAGTACAAAATTAGTAGTAGTCTGAAGGTCCAAAACTTAGAACCTTTCCCTCTCAATTCTTTTACTTTAAATACAATGCAAAGAAGTTTGTAACTGTTGTAACTACTCCTAACTGCTCAAAATACCTGAAACTTCTCAAACTACCTATTACATATCATCAGAAAGTCTTATTACAATTTCAATTTCTTAAAAGAGATAAGATAAAAAATAAATCCTAATCTATTTGCTGAATATGTATTGGTCCCGCTTCTACTGCATTCTCTTGACTTGCTGACTTGTCTTTCTTTGAAGTTGACAGATCATTAGGTAGAACAGTCATCCAAGCTCTGCATTTCTTCGAAAACTAAGTGTTTGTCTTAGGTGAATTAATCAGCCTGTGATATTCCAATCTAAAATCAGTGATCCTATTGAATGTTGGCCTCTCTGTAAACAGGGTTTTCACCAACCATAACAGTTGAAAATGTCTTTGAAGGAAATTAATCACTGTTGCTCATTTTAGAATCTAAGTCTTTTCATGAGAGTTTTCAACTTTGCTTTTTGCCAATATTAGTAGTGGTTCATAATAATCCCATGATAGAAGACTGCCTCCAAGGCCCAAGTCCCAAGCATGATGGAAAACCTGCCCTGGCTCTTTTGTCATATAAATTTTCAAATTCGCTGACTGCTTCTTTAATCTCTGTCAACCTTTTCTCTATAGTCTTCCTACAATCATTCTTAACAATCAATTTGTTAATTTCTATAGCATATAAAATCTTATATTTAATTTCATTATCCTCTATTTCTTGGTTAGTATTAGAATTAATGAAATCAATAAATCTCCTTGCCCAGATAGCTCTGTTAATTGTCTTCTGCTTGTCTGTCATAACCTGCTCTGCACAATCCCTGATAATGCTTCTTTCTTCTAATACAATAGTAAAAAAACCCCAAATTTCTTTCATTTCTTCAATAATATCCTTCCAAATAACATATTTACCCTATATGAGAGATCTGTTTCCCTTTAAATTTTCCTTCAGACTTTTGATTTCAGCATCAACTATTTGGAAATTTATCCTGTATTTATTGATTTCCCCATCTTTGGCTTTCATAATCTTTTTCACTGTCTCCAAGCCATTTTGTGCCCTTTTGAGATCTCTCTCTACCATCTTGAGTTTAGTATTCAATTGAGCTATCTATGATGCAGGATCCTCATTACCAGATGAAAAAATAATAGTGCACGTATGAGAATCAATATGAGTCCTTAATGATAGAGAAGTTTCCTTTAACTTTGCAATTTTTTCCTCTTTCTGCAAAATCTACTGAAGAAGGTTCTCTTTCTCATTTTCCACTTCGGCTACTTCTGCTGCCATAGAATTTTCCCCTGTGGGAAACTTCATCTTTTTATTTAACGAATAAATTTATGATTCTGCACTTTGTAACTTTTACACAACAGACTTGTCATTTGGATCTACTCAAATCTTTACAATTATCCTTTTAAGCTCCTCATTCTGAGTATTCAAAGCCCCGGAGTTGGCTTTTTCCAATTTCAATTGCTTGATGACCTTCCCTAACATGTTCTTATCTTTAAGAGCCATAGCATTAGTTTTGGTCAAATCATTTACTATTGGTTGACTTGTTTGCATATGTAAATTTACTTTATCAAGCATAGGAATCTTCCTTACATCAACAGTTAGATTTACAGTATTAAAATTATTAGATGACCCTATAGACATATCAGAGGGATGAGAAATATAAATATTAAACTGATCTTTTTCAAGATCCATGGTAGTCAGTAATCTTGTTTTATCTGGAGTTATTTGATACTCAGTGTGTGCCTCCATGCTAGCCTTCATTTTCTGATTTCTTTCAGCAATCTGAGCAAATAATTGTTTAATTAAGGGTAATTTCTCCTGAGCATCTTCATTTATTCTTGGCGAGGCCAGGACATTTTTCTCATCTCCCAACTGTAGTGAGAAACCAGGTTGAGAAGTTGTTGAGTCTTCATTAAGCTTTGTTCTCTTTTCAGTTCTCATCTCTTCATCCTCTGAATCAATCACTGCTTCTTTACCCCTCTTGTTAGATTTCTCATATATGAAAGGAGTTTTTACATTTGAGCCCATAGAACCCACAAAACCCTTATTTTCCAGCTTTTCTATATCAGGTATGCTTTCATGAATAAATGTTGAATATCCATTTTCAATTGTCCTATTTGAAATCACTTTATGGGGGTCATAAGCCCACTTTTCTCCTAACAGAAAATGCATTCTATCTAACATCATAGTGACTTCATCAACTGCCTGTCTCATATTGACTATAAACGGACCCACAGACATAGGTAGCTTAAACATATGACCTTTTTTCATAGGCACAAAATGTACTTGGTCAACATTTAAACTCTGCCTAATGAACTCCAAAGCAAATAATCTCATAAGCACAAACACATGAATTATATATTGTTCTACCCCAACCCCATAAAGTCTAATTTTTGAATGGTCTTCAAAAAAATACCAATCACCAAACTTGCAATTTGTTCCCAGCAGTAAGAAATCTTGAGCCTTTGGCAGGAAGCATGGGGGAGGAACCCCATTCAGAACTTTGCATAAAGTAGACATAAAATGGTGTACAAAATCAAACAAACCCTCCTCATTCTGTTATTTTCTTACTACGCCAGTCTAAAACACTACTGACTGCCACTTTATATTTGTATCCGTGATATTTAACCCCAGATGCAATAATTCTTCTACATTTTGATATAAAAAGAGATAAATAATAAGAGAGGGGAACTTGAATGACCCCGTCAGTGATAGTCTCATGAGTTGAGTATTGACAACTTCTTTCCAATACGAAGGAATATCCAATACTACCCTTGGCTTCATCATCAAAGAAAAAATTCCCAGAACTGATTTTTCTTTTGTGTTGTCATCTTATTTCCCAAATATCTTTGAAATGTACCTTAGCAATGGTCGACTTCTTCATCGAAAACCTCCATGGAGAATTCTTTACTGTCAGGTACAAATCACTTCTTCAGGAAAAAGATGAATTGATTGAATTCTTGACCTGCAAGACTATCATAATGTGTTATCAATGAATCATTAATCAATTGGACATAGGATTTTGACTCAGGGTAACACAGAGCTTGATGAATTAATAGAGTTGAGACCTACAAGACATTTTATCCTTGACAATTCATCACGAAACACTTTCCTGGGTACATGAAAGACACTAACCAATACACAAACTTAGGAAA
>JAXQQM020078781.1:0-25346 GCA_034641835.2 Pinus albicaulis
CAGGACAGCCAAACCTGGATATGATATTTTCCTCCATAAACTTGATTATCACAGCATCTGTAGCATTTCTTGTAGGTATGGCTTCCACCCATTTTGTAAAATAATCTGTGGTTGTTAGTATCCATTTATATTGGCCACTTGATGGGGGATGTATTTCTCCTATAAAATCTAATCCCCATTTCTGAAATGGTTCGTTTACATGAATAGGAATTAAGGGCAAAGCTGCTAATTTCTGTCTTTCTGCAAATCTTTGACACTTGTCACACGCCCTGACCCAAGCAAAAGCATCTGTAAATAATTTTGGCCAGTAAAAGCCGGCCTTCAGGATTTTATGAGCTGTAGCCCTCCAGCTGTAATGTCCTCCACATATTCCCTCATGAAATTCTGTCATTATATTCTCCACTTCATTTTCTGTGAGGCATAACAGTAATATACCTGAAGGGTCTCTCCAATATAGCTGTCCATTAGCAATTATGTATTTCTGGGATTTCATTCTTACAGCTCTGTATTTTATCTTATCACAACTTGGAGGACAGCTAAGTGTTAAAAGATATTCAACTATTTCTTTATACCAAGGGCTAGTGAGGTATTTCATGTGTACCTTTTGAGTGGCCATCTCTAGTCCTTGTTGTTCTTCTCCTTTCTCAGATTCTTCATTTGCTATCATGGATAAATTGATGCCCAAGGCTTGATGATTTGATTCAGATAACATTTTAGCAAGTCCCTGTCCTTTAATCAGCTTAGTAGGCCTTATGTCCAAATCATACTCCTGTATTTTTGCAATCCATCTTCCTCTTTTACCTTCGCTATCCCCCTGAACAAGAATGTCTTTGACGGTTGTTGTGGGAACATATGCAGTAAAGTGAGATTGCAAAACATATATTCTAAAAGCTTTGAGGGACTTTACCAGGGCATATGCCTACTTCTCCAATATATTATATTTTAATTCAGCATCATAAAGCACTTGACTGAAGAAAGCTATAAGCTGCTCATATCCATCTTCATTTCTCTACAACAATACTCCAGCAATTGTATGAGGCGAAGAAAAATGAGAATATTATAAATGGCTTTGTATAATCTGGCCCAGCTAACACAGGAGCTTCAGCAAATCCCTGTTTTATCCTGGTGAATGCATCTCTAGACTCCTGGGACCATCTTACTTCATTATCCTTTTTCAACATATCAGTTATATGCCTAACTATCTCGGCATAGTTAGGAATAAACCTTCTCAGAAAATTAATTCAGCCTAAAAACACCTGTACTTCCTTCTTATTCCTGGGTAAAGGAATACTGTTTATTACTTCAACTCTCTTAGGGTCTATTTTCACACCATCTTTAGTTACAATGTGCCCTAAGAGTTTTCCCTCATCTAATGCAAATAAATATTTTTGAGGATTGAGAGAAAGGCCATACCTTCTGCATTTTTCAAAAGTTCTTCTTAAATGCTCAATATGCTCATCATCATTCTTTGAAAATACTGTGATATCATCAAGATACACCACCAAAAACTTGTCCTGCTCTCCAACAAAAGCTATGTCCATTGCCCTCTGAAAAGTAGCTCCTGCATTAATTAATCCAAATGGCATCCTGGCATACATAAATGTTCCCCATGGTGTAGTGAATGCAGTTTTCTTCTGATCTTCTGGGAACACAGCCACCTGATTATAGCCAGAAAAACCATCCATCATTGACATTCTAGATGCTCCCACCACTTTCTGCAAGATGTAGTCCATCTTAGGCAGTGGATAATTATCCTTTAGAGATGCTCTATTTAAATTCCTGAAATCCACACACAGCCTTATTTCTCCATTTTTCTTCCGAACAGGAACAAGGTTTGCTACCCATTCTGAGTATCTCAATGGCACAATTATTTTGGCCTTCAGTAACTTCTTGATTTCTTTTTCAATAGAGGGAAGTAGCAGAGGATTTATCTGTCTGAGCTTCTGCTTATAAGGCTTTGCATCTTCCCTCAAAGGAATTTTATGTTGAATTATATTAACATCAAAAGTTTTTAGGTCCTGATAGGACCAAGCAAATACATCTTTATAAGATTGAAACAACTTCAAATATTTTTCTTTATATTCTTCTGGGACCCTTTTAGATAATTTTACAATTTTGGGATCAACATAAGTACCCAGATTTAAATCTTCCACTTGATCTTCTTCTACCACTTTGTTTGGCTGCAATGGGATATCATCTTTGTTAAATAATATTTCAAGAGGCACCAACCCTCTAGGTATAACATTTCCTTTCAGCTGCAACACTTTATTACCTGCTATTTTCTCTTCCCATCTGTTTTCTGCAATATTTTCAGTTTCCTCTTCTTCATTATCATCAATCTCCATATTAGAGAATTCTCCCACTGTCTCCATGAATCTCTTCATCTGTTCATCATCTTCAAATACCTGCTAGTGCTTCACATTATTTGGGATAGATGGCCTGTAACATACCTCCACTTCGTATCTTAAAAGTGGATTCTGAGGAGGACGGAATGTACTGGCAGCCACAGCAAGAGAATCTGCTATTCTGTTTTGCTCCCGGGGCATGAACTGTATGTTAAATGCTGAGAAGAAATTCTCCACCATGTCCCATACTTCGTTTCTGTAAGCTCTCAGCCGTGGATGCTTAGTTTGGCATTGATTTCTGATCTGCCTTACCACCAGCTCAGAGTCTCCCATGACTTTTAGACTTTGGATGCCCATGTTTCTAGCTGTCTGCAGTCCCAATAGAAGAGCTTCATATTCAGCTACATTATTGGTAGCCTCATATTCCAATTTAAAGGACAGTGGCACCCATTTTCCTGCAGGAGAGATTAATAATACCCCAGCTCCATTGCCTTCTCTTGAATTTTCTCCATCAAAATGCAAAGTCCAAATTTCTGATTCCTGATCTTCTTTAAGCTGCTCATTTTGGATTTGACCAAAAAGGGGCTCATGGGCATAATTTTGATTTTCTTCTAACATTAAACACGAAAAATCTCCCTCTTTGTTATAAATTGGGGAATTCTCTGAGCAGTCAGCCTTAGTTACCATTTTAACAAATCTAGTCTCCCTGTATAACCTCCTCTCCTGGCCTCCAAAGACTGGGACAGTAGCATATGTCAAATCCAATTTGATTGACCCACCAATTTTTGTACCCCAGGACCTTGACAGCAACATGCCAAAGCGGGCTGGGATATCAGCAACCACAATGTCCATGACCACACTCTTTGCTGGAATTTGGGCTAAATTGACCACTAAATCTTTAATCATTCCCAAGCATTTAACTCTTTTGGAATCAAATGAATATAGGTCTTTATATGGTCTTGTAATTTGCAGTCCTAGTTGTTCCATGACAGACAGAGGCATAAGATTATGGGAAGCCCCAGAATCTAGCATACAATTGTGTAACAACAGGTCATGAATAACTAGATACACATAAAAAGGAGTAGAAGGATCTACTTCCTCAACATGTGGGCCAAAGACTACCATGGGTCTTTCTTCTTGAAGGTTTAGACTATCAGGCACAATTGGTATTTCAGGAGGAAGCATGAAGGAAGTAACTTGAGACTGATATACAGGATGTTTTAATAGTTCGGTCAGGGGGACTGGAATCTTAATTTTCTCAAGTTCTTTTTGCAAATTAAAAGCAGGAGGGGGCTTTTCTAGCACAACTTCTTTAAATTCTTTATTTTCAGCTGAAGGTTTAATTTCTTTCGACACTGACTCAGTATTAGGAGGACTGACTATTTTTGAAGAAGAAGGAATCTGATCATTAGGCTGCAAGGGAGCATTTAGAGGGCTCTTACCTTTTTCTATGTTTCTCTTTGTTGCTGATCCCTTCTGAGCAGGTGCTTCTTTCTGAGGTGGCTCCTCTTCTTGATCTTGAGTTCGGGTCCTCTTCCTTGAAGATCTGAGATCATATTTTACATTGAATTGTGCTTGCATGAAATCAGCAAATTGCTTACAATAATGATCAATCTCTGCTTCTTCTTCTTCTTCTTGCAATGGGCATTCTATATCATCATTATTTGAAAAAGCAAGATTTGAATCCTCTAATTGATAAGTAGCATCTTCAGTGGAGTCTTCTGCTGGACCTTCCAGGTACAAGGGATGTGGTACCTGATCTTGTTTCTCCTTTGCTTCCCTAGGCAATATCTGCAATGGTGGTCTTCTATACTGGGGATTGTATCCTCTATTTGGAGCATTATAGAAATTCTTGGGAGCTGCATTTTTAGCTTCTAGTTCAAGCTTGACCATCTTCTTTATCATTTTTCTTATTTCATCCATCTTGTCTAAATCTTTTTCCAGATTAGAGGTGGAAACCTCTTCTTTGCCTCTCCTCCTAGTTTCTTGTTCAGCTTTTCCCTTTAATTTCGAGTGGAGTTTGTTTGCTTCAAACTCGACATGAGATGAGCATCAGATCAATGATTTTATTTTACTATAAGGAGAAACAAAGTCGAAAAAATCAAGTACTTCTATAAAATTCTCTTGTATTTGCTTCAATAGGTTTCATTTGAGAAGCGAGCTCAAATATAACTTGTTGAATCTTTTAATAAACTTTGATACTCCCTCATTTTGCTTCTTCTTCAAGGTATTAAATTTAGTAAGACACTGACCATAATATTTCTTTTCTCCCCATTTCCTGAGAAAAGTATTTTCCATGTCGTCCCAGGAGGTCACTGAATGGTTTCCCAATGTCTTGAACCATTTTCTGGCCTCACCCTCCAAAGATTGTACAAATAATCTTAAGACCACATCCAAATGTTCAACATTTAAGTTTTCTACAAAAGAGCAGAAAGTATCAAGATGTTTCTGAGCATCAATTTCATTTTCACCATTGAATCTAGGTAGAATCTTCAAGTAATCCTGTTGCATATCATTTAGCACTTGGGGTAAGGCCAGTGGAGCATATTTGTTCAATAGAAAAGCAGGAACATTAGCCATTGGAGAAGGTGGGGGTTGTTCAACAATCTGAGGTACAAATGAAGGAAGAGGAGTAGGAGGAAGTGGGGTATGAATAACAATGGGAATATATTGTATGGAAGCCTAAGGCGTAGCTGGGAATAGTTCATGGTTAACAGCAGCTACTTTGGTAACTTCTTTAATTTCTTCAGCCTCGGAAGTAGGATGGAAATCCTCTTCAATCCAGGAACTTCCTCTATGTGGGGTTTCTGAATAAAACTCGGGATTTTCCTTGGTAGAATCGGGATTTTCCTTGGTAGAATCGGGATGTTCTGTTCTGATTTCTTGAGAAGAAGAGGGTGGATAATCTTCAATGGAATATTCAGGGTTTTCAGCACGAACTGATTTCCTCTCCTTCCAAACTCTTTTATGAATGATCTTCTCTGGGTCAGACACGTAAGGTGTCTTTGACTGAGATGTATCTGACCTCAAATGTGGCTTACGAGGATCCAGGACTACCAATAAATTTATCGAATAAAGAACAGTGGAGTCGCCAAGGTGAGGGATACGCAACTCTTCAACTCTCTGTGCTCACCTGATTAGAGAGTGAAAACAATTTGTCGAGGCCCGGGGAAACTGATATTCTCAAATTCATCCCCGGCAACGGCACCAGAAAGATGTTGTGGACAATTTTGTCACCCCTAGAGACAGTCTAGAGTTTCCATATACTAGTGCCTAGGACATCTTAATATAGCAAGGAGCCCATCATATAGCTTGGGTTGTCAATCCAAAAGCTCTCTTACTATCTCTTGTTGAACAAGGAAATTAGTTTAAATGGGACCAATCTCTCTCAGAAGCTGATACAAAGATAAGAATAGTGTAGAAACGTCATGAAAAACTCCAATACAAAGGCATCAGACAGTTAAGAGACAGCTTACTGTAAAGAGGGCCAGTTCAAATAATATGCCACAGAAATCAAATATCAGAAAGTGGATGCAGTGAAGAAACATGAAGAAGATATTAGTTAACATGAGACTGATACCCAGATACACAACAAAATCACATATGGGCTTATCCAACTAAGAATCCATACATGACAATGGCGTTTTAAAAGCACCCTCCTCAAGTAACTAATATAGCAGAAAAATATGGATGAGATGAATATGGAACAGTATATCACGACTAGGCCTATTTAAAGCGCTTGACTAACCCCAGTATGGGCATCAACTAGGATGAATCCTTACTCAGGATTAGTGAGCCACTCGCATTCTAGAGCATGATACAAGAAGATAAATAGCATGAAATGAGATATTGTATTAACACATATGAGAAAATTACATACTGTGAGATACCAAAGACCAGAATCCTCATTACAGTTATAAATCCTCCTCACTGAGACCCTACGGGCTCTGAACCTTCATACAAAAGTGCTACAAAATGTATACAAAAGCCTTTTCACTGCACAGTTTGCTGATAGAAATCTGGAACCCTTCTAATGTCTTCTTTCTGGGTTTTTATAGAAAAGATAGAGAATTCTAGAGAAGGAGGTAGATGGAGCACATTTAATGACTTGATTTGAACAAAATGGTGGAAAACATTCGCGCCCACACTGTGAATGACTAACTATAAATGACTGTACTTTACAATTTACCTCCAGAAATAAATGTTGAGGATGAAAATTTCCTCATGAACAAGACACAAATAATAAAATATACAATGTTCCGCCATTCACTGAGGGAAAAAAACTGCTGCCGTAAGACCTTGAGATTGTTTGTAATTAAGCAAAGTACTCTCGGATCTCTAACTTTGAATTTAAACTTCAGATCTTTAATGCAGGGTTCTGTGTCTCTTAATCTTTTGTTGATATTTCATGCTGCCCCATTAATACTCTCGCCTGCTCAAATCTGTCCCTTGATTTTCTCTAGAGGGTTCTATAGATTCAAATCCTTGCTTTCTTTAATGGTGGTCACTTCATACAACCACCCTTGGCTTCACTCCTTAATTCCTTCCTCGAAAACTGTCGAGGGCGGTGCTCTTGACTTCTGCGAACAAAGCAGCAAATTATGATGAATCTTCGACCGCGGAAAACCTGCAAAAACACAAAACATTTAAGGCAAACCCGACTGGGATGGAGACGAGGACGATGGAGACATGGTCGTATGGCAGGAACACGCAGGGTGGCGGAGAATACACAGCGAGAATTTTGATAAGCAGATGGGAACGTAAGTTTTCGTGTAGAACAATTGAAACATGACGTATGGGTAAAAAACGATAAATATGAATACAACGCGTATATATAGACGACAGGAATAGTAGTACAATAGGTACATGGGGGAATGACACATGGACACATGGAAAACCAAGAGGAATAGATGTCGTGGACGAAAGTACAACAAATGTCGATGAAAAGGGTGACGTGGAGGTGTATAGTCGACAGGCGGAGGAGAACGCGTCCTGGGCCGTTAGATCATGAAACTGGATCAACGGCTCAGAGGAGCGGGAGCGATACGACAGTGGGCCACGGGACACAACGGACACGGGATAACGCACAAGCAGCTTCGGAGGGTATCTACCGTTGGATGGACGTCGACAAATCCAATGGCGCAGGTGAATTTCGCTGCCCGTCCATTGATCGGCCTTTAACGCGCGAAATGGTGGTTTTGAACGTCGTACTCAGGAGACACGCGTCATAAAATTTGTGGAATCGCTGGCATTTGGTTGAAAACTGCGGGCTCGGTGGAGGTGGTGCGGAATTAACCGTTGTTTTTCACGCGCGGGGGCCACCACGGATGATTTAATTGCGGGTCGTCGATTGGTTTTGATCGGACGGTTGCAGATGTGCCCGAAACGTTTATCGTTAAGCCCCCCTTCCCTCTGGCATATGGTTTTGCGCTCGGGTCATATGGGAACCAAAACAGGGAGGGCTGAAATCTTAGGGGCTAGGCTCGATAAGTTTTAAATTATGGGTTTTAACATTTGCCGGGTGGATTTTTCGGGCGGAAATGGTAATATTAAACATAAGCATGGGGATTTTAGGCCACGACAAAGGTTTGAAATAGATTCGGAAGAGGCAGCGGACCAAAAATTTATATGCAGGGGTCAATATGTACAACAGCCCAAGGTGATCGAAGGAGGTCGTGAAAATATTGGCAGCTCGAGGCTTCCCCGAGGGTCTCATGGATGATGATAGGTAGAAAATGGTGGATGAAGGCTCCGTCATCTCGACATAAGGAGGGGGAATTTCAATGGGAGCATTCATGTCTGGTAGTTCTGCCGAAGAAAAACGTGCAAATAGGGGAGAGGTGTACTCATTGCGCTTGGCCTCGAATTGATGGACCGCGGCTAGAGAGGTGCGGAAGTCCTTGAGGTGGGGACAAAGATGGGTGTAATGGCCATGGAGATCACACAAAGCACAGTGGTGGTTGGTGTGAATATTCTCTATTCCCTTGTCGCAGCCAGAAGGAACAAAGGTACATGGGACCGTAGACTCAAAGGGACGCGATTACCTGAACCATGGGCTTGAAATGAGGAACTCCAGGATAGTATGGGTGGCATGATCCTAAAAACATCACACAAAGCACACCGGATGGTATGCTTGGAGGCCGAGGAAAGGACAAAGGTTCATCGTGGCGGTGCCTTCCTTTGATGCCTCTTGCGAGCTTTGCCCTGCAATTTCAAAGTGGTCGCACCACAACGGTGTTCTGCTGAGGTTTTAGGAGTTTGTACAGCTAGAGAAATCCATGGAAAATTTTAGGGCCTAATATTCACAGGTGGGCTAATTTTCCATAATTAAAAAAAAAAAAGATTCGCCAATTTCCATTTTTTTTAAAAATGATTCGCCCAAATTTTACAATATAAAATTATTTTACCTTAAAAATAGCCAACATTATATAGAAACTATATATAAAATCATTATAAATTTGTATAATTTTACAATCATATCAATAAAATTTTATAGTTCACATATTAGGGACTAGTGAAATTCGCCAACATTTTAAACTTCAAGATAAATTTCCATCCTAAAATTGTCCCAAGAGAAATCGTGGGGACCGGTTGAACTGGGATCTGGGGTCAAAGCAAGATAAGGTTGGGGTTGACCAGGTGGGGTAGCCGCTGGAGGATCAAGGTACTAGATGGGAATCCCTAGGGTCAAGTTAGAAAGAGAGAGGGTGGCCATGATAGGTACCATGTACACTCCTGGGGGAGGAGCTAGGAACGGTATCTGACCAGAGGAGTAATGGCCAGGCGGGACAACTCCTAAATGGTTAAGGCTTGGAGGAACCATTCCAGGAGGGTAAAGAGGCTCATGGATACCAGCTGAAGGGCCAGGAGGAGGAGGTCCAGAAGGTTGAATCGAAGGGCTAGGAGTAGGCTGTGAAGGGCGAGGAGGCTGCTAACTAGCCGAGGTGGGCCGCTTGAGGGTAGCCACAGAATATTTCATCATCCAAAAATTTGATGAGCTAGGATTAGAGACAGGAGGGGGAAGACTAGGGAATGTACCAAGCAATGAGGAATCTTTGTAGACTCTGGGTGAGACACTGGTTAAAGGATCAACGGTTTTCTTATTGGCCACCAAATATATGGTGGACTCAGAGGAGGTCTAAGACTTCGATTCGTAATATTTCAACTGGTCAATGGTGACTATCTTTCCATTATGAGGGAAGAACATATTGCGGTGAACCACAGATGGGACAACAGACATCAAATAGGTGTAGCTACGATGCAATAGAATGTTGTAATCTAAGGGGGTATCTATGACTTCTACGTCAACGCAAACAGTCTTACCCACAAGAGTAATAGGACAATTGCGAAATAAGCCAATGGGCTAGGAGGCATGGCCATCACACGCTCGGAGAGTAATTGTGGAAGGAGCCAATTCAGGTGATCCGAGTTGCTTCCAAATTGAAGAAAACATCACACAAGTGGATGCCACCTCATTAATGATGCACTGGGAAACGTTGGCATTCCGAATCTTGACTGGGATTTGGAAGGTGACGAAAGTAGGGAGAGGAGGATGTTCTAACCGGTCAACATAAAATACAATCAATCGATCGTCTAAAGGATCTACAGCGCCCATGGTAGATAATAGAGATTTTCATTGTGAAGGGCATGACTGGAGGAGTTCCAGCATTGAAATGCAAGCAGGAGATTGTGCCAAATCATATACTATGTTATACGAATGGGCATATTTTCCAGAAGCAGAATTTCGGCATAGTGGTCCTTTAGGGATCTTGGTATGAACCTCGGCCTTAGGCTGAGGGATCTGCAAGGGAAGAGGCTCTGTAGAGACCGAAGGAGGAGGCTCGGGGACAGACATAGTAGGAGGCTTGTTGTACTGACGAGACCGAGTCTAAAGATTGATGTATACAGTTAGAGGTTGGGAAGAGTTCATCATGAGAAATTGGTAATCAGAGGTACCAGATGGAAGAGGTTGAGTGGCCACCTATCCTTTAGGTGGTTGGGTAGCCACAAATCCCTGTTGTGCATACACCTACTCCTGAGGGGGCGGTGGCTGCTGTTGCGGGGGTTGAGAAGGCAAGGGAGGCGGAGGTGCTAATGCTGGAGGAGCTGGAGCACCAAGTTGTGGATACGGATAATAAGGAAGTTGGGTAACAGTGTGGTAAACAAGAGGTTGGGCCAAAAGAGGAGGCATGCCGTATCATAGATATGTGCTACCTGGATAGGGAAAAGTGCAGGAGGTGCGCCCCCCCCCCCCCACCCAAGGAAAACCATAGCCCATGAGAGGTTGAGCATATGGATTAGAGAGAGCTCCAATGATACCGTCAGCGGCATGAGGTGCCCCCGGTGCATTGGCACCATAGGGTCTGGGAAGATCAGGTAGAACGGTATAAACATAACCCGACTAAGCGTAGATCAGGTCATATTTTAACGCCATTTGAAGGGCGGCTTCTTCGGTTTGAGAAAAATGCGATGCGACATCTTTCCCAATAGGAGGCAAGAGAGATCTAAGGAACCAGTTCATGTAGACATAGTCTTTGAAGGTAGGGGATTGACATAGGCTCTTTCTTCTCTGCCATTCCTGGACATGATTGGATAGGCAAGTCACAGATGATTGACGGAAAGAAGTCAAAATCTCGATACCAATGTCATAATGAAGGGAAAGATCGATGTAAGACAAAAAAGCCCAGGCAAGAGTCACAAAGGTGGTATGAGAGGAAGTGGCCTGATCAACATACCACTTAAAAGCTTCACCTGTAAGCATTCATTGGAACAACCGAAGATGGATAGAGTCATCGGTAATGGAGTTAGACGAACACCACATGTGGAAAGATTGAATATGATTTGAAGGATCTTCTCTAGCAAGGCCTTAAAACTTTGGGATGTCTGAAGGGAGCTTTGTTGGCATAGCAGGCCAACTAGATTCATGGTGTATAGGGTCGTTTATAGGGTGTAGAGGCCTGCCATGAAGAGGAGCAAGGGCACAGTCGGGGTAGTGTCTGTTGTTGTCCCACTAGTGGTATTCCTGGCGGGAGGCCAGGGTTACCACCAGCATTAGGTCCTGCACCAGGCATGGTGAAGATGTCAGGGGGAGAACCAAAGGCGGAATGAGAAGAAGAACCCAAAGGACCAGAAGAAGAGTTGGCGTGTAGACTCAGTGGAGGACTAACTCGAACCCCACGCGGGGGAGTAAGTCTGCCTACCGGAAATTGATAATGAAGGCCAAGAAGTATCTGGGATAAACACCTTGGTGGCGCAATGGGGTCAACACAAACACAACACAAAGGAAAAAGAGACCGACAAGGGTAGGGAGGTGCAGGATCAACTAATTACAATGTCGAAACAAGGGCAGAGAGGTGCAGGATCAATTTATTTCAATGTTTTAGAGTCTTTGCTTGGTAGTGTTTAACCAAGCCCTTTTTCGCTTAGGGTGTGTGTGTAAAAGTATGTAAATTTTAATTTTTAAACCCAAATGTTTATAGAGAAAGAGAAAAAGTGTGTTGTATAGCTATAAATAAACCTACAAATGACAGTATATAGGCCTGCAAAAACAGAAAATAAACAACTAATAATGCAATAATCTAAGCCCAAGGAGGTGGGTCTCTCAACAAATAGTCTATAGGTGATTAAAAAATTAATCCAAACACACTGAAAAATCTAATAGATCTAAGGTCAAGAGGGACAGGGATCTAAAAGAAAAAATCTGCTAGAAAGTGGTGCAGAAAACAACAACAAATCAGAGGAAAAATTGTTGTAAAAAAGGTGGCGAAAGGCTATCTCCTGAAGGGAAACAAAGTGAACCCTAGAGGAAAACTCAAACAAAGCTAGATGAGGTGATTTGGATGGATAACAAGCCGATCTGAAGTGGATCTGAGAGTGAGGTATCAGATCTAAAAAAAAGGTTGAAGACTCTGAATTTCAGACAACCTACAACAGTAAAAACTCTTCCACAAAAGGTGAAGGGTACTGAAGCCCTAGGGGGAAAGGTTCCCACTTATTTGAGTGAAACAGAATAAGTATAGGTCCAAAACGGGTGGAGATGAAGGTTAGAAAACCCTGAACAGAAGCTCATACAAACCCATAAAACTTTGAGAAAAATCCCTGCAAAAAGTCCAGGCCGCAGTTTCTGACCTGTTTTCAGTAGAGGTCGCAGTTTTTGGGCTGAAAAGTGCACCCTGAAGGTCTAGGTCACAAGTATTGGGCCAAAAAGTGCGACTTGCACTTCCGACACTCTCGGCGGCAGATTTCAAAAAAAAATTCCGTCTCAGCTGCGGCTAATGTCTGTCACCTGCGCAATAGGTCCAAAAACACACGGAAGTCAAAATTTTTATCGTTTTAGGGTTTTATAGGTTAAAAACAACATCAAGAAAAGAAAAAACAAGGGGTTGAAGAGAAATCCTAGGGTTTGAAGAAGATGGATATGCAAGGATCAGAAAAATTTTAGCGGTCGTAATCGTAAACCAGTGTGGAGTCACCAGTTGTTAGTATGAATCTTAATTCCATGCATACGAAAAAATACCACTTTAGCTGCACATAAAAAACAACCCTAACAGTAGAGATGACTACTAATATCCTCAGATTTGCAGTTAGGTGATCAAGATAAATGCTACAAAAATCTATATCTATGCATTAGAAGACATTAAATAGTAGAAAAAACGAGATTTACTCCATGTATCCAATAGACAAGACAATAATATATCAAATGAATTTTGTATTAATGGCACCTGGGAGGACAACACAAGAGGGTGTTCCCTGTTCTCCTCAAGGGGATGGGTTCTTGTAAGACCTCAACACTTCAGATCTAGAATTCCTCTCTCTTGATGGTGTAGAAAACCCAGACAAAAAAAATATGACTATGATGGTGGATCAATAGTCAGACCAAAAGTATAGATCCAGAGTGATCTTTAGGCAACAAAAGGTGATAAATGAATGAGAAAACCCTTCTATTTATAACAAAATATTGAGTTAGTCTAGATATTGGTGCATAGTTAAAATATTATTAACCAAATCAAGATCCAACTTTTATTTCCGGATGCGGATGACAGCGAGGCTTGATGGGACACCCATCTCGCGACACATCCCGATGACTATGGCGTGGGGTGGCCATATGGCCTCCCACAGGGGAATTTACACCGCCATTACTCCCACCACCCTGCACTCCACTTGTGCCTTCAATTCGCTCTGCCACCACCCTGAGCATTCCCTCTAGCTCATAATGGAGTTCGATTTCAGTTTATTGTATGGCAAACATTCTGTTTGCAGGTCCATAGCTCCGCAGAGAAGTTTATGCCCACCCGCCTGTGCCCAGCCAAGCGCTCGCACGCACACTGTAGGCGTTGTATGCTCCTCTGTTGTCTAGAAACAATTCCAGAGTTCCATTTCTCTCAAAGCAATATCTACTACTTGAAGTCCCTGCCTACCTCGCCCTGTCCCTCTACGCAGCATCTCTTTCGCCCGTCCCTCAAGCGACGCTGTGTGCACCTTCCTGCCACCATGCCCAGGCTTCGCCATAGAATGAGATGTCAATGTGGGAGTAGTCCTGGCCGAGCCATTTGATCCCGATCCTCCCCCAGCACGAATTCCACCTCAGAGGACTTCTCGTGTGACCATGTCCTGGAAACTTGAAGCCAAAGTGGCAAAATTCGCTTCAATGATCAAGCACACTCCTTCCCGAGCTCTCCGCCTCCCCATGTGCCTTCTCCTGTGCCTCCTCCTACGCCTCCTCCTGTGCTTCTTTCTCTCCACACGATCGCCTCTCATGTTACCTCTTCGCCTGCCTTCACCCCCCTTCGCCAGTCCTCCCAACATGCGGAGTTTCGCTTTGACTGCACAATGAATAGGCCTATTATTACAGCCTATATCACTGTCACCATCAGGGAGGAGGCAGCCTACCCCAACCCCCCTTCTGTCACTGTCCCCTGTCCCTTTACTGCTCCCACTCCCATGCATGCAGAAGAAGCCAAGGATTCCATGGCGCAGCTGAAGATTGCTCGTGATGACAAGATTCAGGTTCAGATGAAGGACGACACTAAAAAAGTTACCGCGGCTCCTACTGCAAATGATCATGGAAGCAGTGATGAATATCGATGCAGAATCGGGGAGGAGCCTCCCTCTCCAGTCAATGATCAGTAGCCAGGACAACCTTCAGCGGATTACGACTCCTCAGCCCAGGTTTCTTAGGCTAGTTTTTCTTTTCATGTCCAATTTCCCTCTGCTAAAAGAGCAGATTGTATTTTTACATGCTTTTTTGTTAAAATATTTGACTCAAATGCCGGTTTTCCCTATGAGGGCAATAAGACATATCTCTCTGGGACTGGTTTACCCTCGATGGGCAATCCAAACTCATGCTTTCCATGACTATCAAGCCATGATTTTAGGCTCTCTCAACTGAAGCAGAGGCATTTTTGTACTTCTATGTGTTATATCAATAGATTTAGAATTATTCATGAAAAAAAGAAAAGAAGAAAGATCCAAATTTTATGGAATATTTTATTATATTTGTTGGAGGGAAAAGGAATTTGACTTGGGTCAAATCCCTTTAATCAAGTCTCTTGAAGAAAAAGGCTAAAAAATGAAAGTGCTCAGAATTGCTCCGAAACAGATCGACTAGAAATAGCTCGTCAATACGATTCCAACGCCGCAAACGGAACTCAAATCCGTTGCCGTATGGAGGAGATATTGCAGTTTGAATTTGCCCAATAACTTTCAATTTTGAAAGAATTTTTTTTAATTTTATGTGTTGGGAAAATCTTTATTTTTTATTAAGGTTTAATTAATTAATTAAATTATATATTGGTTAATATTTTATGTGGTTTTAATTAATCATATAATATATTATTTAATATATATGTTTTAATTAATTATTAAAGACCTTATTAAAATTAAATTTAAACCACACATATGTTACAAATTCAAAAGGGGAACGTAATTTTATGAAAAAGGGTAAAAACCCACTATCCTAAAGTTTTTTTATGAGCACGTGTTTTAAATGTGATACGTGGGTTCATAAGTGGCTTGGGATGACGTGTTAATGGCACGTGGGCCATATTTGTAAACGGTTCTATGTAATAAAGGCATAACATGGTATGGTGTTATGTTTGAAGCACGTATTATTACGTGGTTGGAGCGGATTAACAAGCGGAGCAAACAGTTGGGTTCCGACGCACATGTGACCACTACAACAAAAATTTAATGCCAACATTTAATGATACCGCCAATTTAGCGTCAGTTTCCCCAGATTAGGCGGATGTGCCAGTTTAGTTAAGTTAACTGGCAGTGTTTCCACATTTAGTGGAGCGTGTTTAGGCCAAACTGGCAGTTGGAGTAAATGTGGCATAACTTTGGCTAGGAGAGGCCTTTTGATACGAATTTTTTTTTTATTCTGGGTCTCTTCGACATTCTGGAGCTGTTGGAAGTGTTTTCAGAGCCACCAGGGCATTCTATCTGCGAATTTTACAGCGTTTTTGATCGTGGAGCCATCAGGGCCTAAGGGAAAGAGAGCTGCATTGGACTACCTTCATCCAATGGAGGTGATTTTGTAGTCATTTTAGACTAATTTGGGTCTTCTGAATCTATTTTTGCAGTCTATTTTTCCATTTGAGGCTTTTATACAGATGTAATCTCATTTTAAGCATTTAATCAAAGGAGGACTGAGCCTAATTAGAGGCTTTTGGACCTAGCGGAGGTAGCCCAAGAGAGGGGTGAACCGCTTAAACAATTATCTTCTCTCACTCTGTATATTTTGGCTGTTTATTTTCAGATTCTGATAGTTTAAACAGTAAATTTTCATAAGCATGCTTTTCCCAAACAAATTTATACAGTAAACAAAACTTGTTATTTTATCATCAAACCTTTACACTTCAATTTCAGAACATATATTCTTGCTTATTCACACATAAAAACAGATCAATGAATACTTTGAACTTAAAAACAAATACTTTCATTGATCAAGATCATTAGTGATTACATTTTATTTCTTTAGGCAGAGTCTGTAGAAGGGCTAGGTAGCCTCCGGATTCATCCTTTCTAGTAAAGGTGAAATATCCGGTGAATGCCCTCTACAGTCAATCTCTGTATGAGAAATTCTTTGTTCTCACGATTTCAGATCAGGTTGGTATCAGAGCTCAAGGTTTCTCTTAAGAGTTTGTGAAATTTGTGCAAGTAAATTGTGTTGTTCTGCAAATCTTGATGCTTACTAGGCTGAAACTGCAAAGAGGGGAAGGTCAATTGGCTAGAGAACAAGTTAATCCTCAACCAAGGAGGGCTAGAGTGCCATTACATCCACCTTCCATTTCATCCTCCATAGCTTTAGAATCAGCCTCAAACATGTCATCTAGAGAAGGAGAAGTACATGAGGAAATGGATCCCAAGGAAGAAGAAAGAGTCTTTAGAAAAGCTTTCTTGGACTTGACTGAGATGGTTAGGATCCTATACCAAGAGAGAAATGATAGGATTGCTGGAGAAGGGTCTAGAAACCAAAGAGAAGAAGGAGATTCTTCAGGAGGAAAGAAAGACAAAGATGAGTCTAAGAAAGGGAATGGAGGAAATGGTGATCCACCATCTCCATCATCATCTTCATCCTCCACATCATCCTCTTCAACTTCTGAAAATCAGTCACAAAAAACAAAAACATCTCTTAAAAATCCTTTGTTAAAGCTTGATGTGAAGTTTGAGTTGCCGATGTTTAATGGTGATGTTAATGCAGAAAAATTGGATAACTGGATTAGACAGCTGGAAGTCTATCTCAGAATTCAGAATTTGCATGATGATGAAACAAAAATCCAATTAGCCTCTTTGCGAATGGATGGAGCAGCTTTGGTTTGGTGGGAAGCCAAGACTAGAGAGGAGATTAAAAAGTATGGTAAGATAACTCTAACATGGAATGAGTCTATTACAGCCATTAAGAAACAATTTTATCCTCTTGCTCATATTCAAAAAGCAATCATGAATTGGCAAAGTTTTAGGCAACTTAAAGGTCAAAATGTGCAAGATTATACCCAAGAGTTTAGAAGGAGAGCACTTCTACTTGGAGTAGACTTACAAAGTCAAGATACCTTGTTGAAATACATAGGAGGTTTGCACAATTACCTGCAACATACTATCCTAATGTTTAATCCTACCAGCTTAGATGAAGTCTGTGTGCAGGCTACACATTTAGAAGCTAGAGGAAAGAATGATTTTGATGCTTTTGATGAGGATAGTAATTTTAAAAACAAAGGAAAGAGAAGGGTTGCAAATTCAAGAAAGGACAAAGGAAAGTTCTTTTGCAAGAATTGTTCTAAGACAAGTCATGATGAAGATCATTGTTGGAAGCTTCATCCTGAACTGAAACCAGAAAAATTCAAGAACAAAAACAAGACCAAAGAAAAGGAGAAAACTGTTGCAACAGTTGAGCAAGACTTAGGGTCAGACTCAGGAGATGAGACAAAAAACATAGGCATGGTTTTAAAGAACACTAAGGGGAAAGAAGTGGTGCAAGACACAAATCCCAGTTCTAGATCTTTGAATTGTCACAAAGATACTCATGATGAAAAGAGGAGGATAGAGCTTTTCCATGTGAGGGTAATTTCAAAGCATACCAAAATTGACACACTATTTGATAGTGGGTCACAAGCTAATCTTATTTCTGAAGACTTGGTCAAGCAGCTGAAACTTGAGACCATTCCACATCCTAAGCCTTATCCACTTGGATGGATTTGCAAGGATGCCAATTTGCAGGTTTCAAGGAAGTGCATATTGCGCTTTGCAATAACTGCACACTTTATTGACACAGTGGAACTTGATGTGGTGCCGCTTGATATCTCAGGTATTGTTTTGGGAAGTCCTTATTTGTTTGACAGGAAGGCCATCTTTCATCACCATGAAAACAAGTATCACTTGTTCAAAGATGGTAAAGAGTACATTGTGAGAGCTCACAAGAAGAAGATGGAATCTTCTTTACTACATGCAGGTCAATTGAAAAGATTGGTTAATGCAAGTCAAAGTCTAACTTTGTTGATGTTGAAACGATCAGATTTTGAGCATTTGCCTTCTTATGATGTTGCTAATGATATGTCTCAGTTTGATAACAGTTTGTCTTTGAAAGAAGATGATGTTGTGATGCACGAATTACCTTTTGGGTCAGCCAATGCAGAAAATAAAGTGTCAAAGCAAAGCAGTGCAAGCAAGAAGGACACAAAATTCAGCATGGGAAAAATTTGGTTTCAGAATGGTACAATTCGCCATGGGAACAGTTTGCAAGGTGAAAGTCATTTTAAGTCTTTCGGGAAGTTTGATCAATGTAGAGAAATTTTATTTTCTGCACAGTACAATTGCTGCTCTGCAAATTTTAATCATTTGCGTCATGACTCCGTCAATCTTAGCAATGGTAGATCAGTTGATTCCAGAGACAGGTTATCGTTTTCTCAAAAGCTTCAGTTGATGAAATCGGGTAGATTTCAGTTGTTCAAGGGTGGAAGAGTGGAGAATCAGTCTCCACATCATCAGTTTCAGTAATCAGAAAGCTTTTGAGGGTCCAAAAGCTTCCCATTTGGGAGGTGTGATCAGGAGATCAAGTCTCTTGAAGAAAAATGCTCAAAAATGAAGTTGCTCAGAATGGCTCCGAAACAGATCGACTAGAAAGAGCTCGGCGATACAATCCCAACGCCGCAAACGGCACTCAAATCCGTTGCCATATGGAGGAGATATTGCAGTTTGAATTTGCCCAATAACTTTCAATTTTGAAAGAATTTTTTTTAATTTTATGTGTTGGGAAAATCTTTATTTTTTATTAAGGTTTAATTAATTAATTAAATTATATATTGGTTAATATTTTATGTGGTTTTAATTAATCATATAATATATTATTTAATATATATGTTTTAATTAATTATTAAAGACCTTATTAAAATTAAATTTAAACCACACATATGTTACAAATTCAAAAGGGCAACGTAATTTTATGAAAAGGGGTAAAAACCCACTATCTAAAAGTTTTAATGAGCACATGTTTTAAATGTGATGTGGGTTCATAAGTGGCTTGGGATGGCTGATGTTATGTGATGTTATATTTATGTAGGTTCCTATGTAATAAAGGCCATAACATGGTATGGTGTTATGTTTGAAGCACGTATTATTACGTGGTTGGAGGCGGATTAACAAGCGGAGTGACAGTTGAGTTCCGGCCTTTTATGTGACCACTACAACAAAAATTTAATGCCAACATTTAATGCTGCACGTAATTTAGTGCGGTTCCCAGTTGGCCGGATGTGCAGTTTAGTTAATGGCGGTGTGTCAATTTAACTGGAGTTTGTTTAGGCCAACTGGCAGATGGAGTAAATGTGGCATAACTTTGGCTAGGAGAGGTCTTTTGATACGAATTTTTTTTTGATTTTGGGTGTCGAGATCATTCTGGAGCTGTTGGAAGTGTTTGCAGATCCACCAGGGCAATCTATCTTTGAATTTTACAGCGTTTGTGATCGTGGAGCCATCAGGGCATAAGGGAAAGAGAGCTGCATTGGACTACCTTCATCCAATGGAGGTGATTTTGTAGTCATTTTAGACTGATTTGGGTCTTCTGAATCTATTTTTGCAGTCTATTTTTCCATTTGAGGCTTTTATACATATGTTATCTCATTTTAAGCATTTAATCAAAGGAGGACTGAGCCTAATTAGAGGCTTTTGGACCAAGCAGAGGTAGCCCAAGATAGGGGTGAACCGCTTAAACAATTATCTGCTGTCACTCTATATATTTTGGCTCTTTATTTTCAGATTCTGATAGTTTAAATAGTAAATTTTCATAAGCATGCTTTTCCCAAACAAGTTTATACAGTAAACAAAACTTGTTATTTTATCATCAAACCTCTACACTTCAATTGCAGAACATATATTCTTGCTTATTCACACATAAAAACAGATCAATGAATACTTTGAACTTAAAAACAAAATACTTTCATTGATCTAGATATTGGTGATTACATATTATTTCTTTAGGCAGAGTCTGTAGAGGGCCAGGTAGCCTCCGGATTCATCCTTTCCTAGAAAGGTGAAACATCCGGTGAATGCCCCTACAGTCCATCTCTGTATGAGAAATAGTTTGTTCTCACAATTTCGAATCCAGGTCAAATCCCTTTATTTGTAAATAATAAATAAATAAACGATTTATTTATCATTTAGGATGTGGTTGAAGATATGTCAAATAAATTAATGATTTATTAATAATTAAAGATGAATAGTATATTCTTTAAAAGATATTATTATTTAAATAAGGTTTAAATAATTATCTTTAGAAAATAATAAGATAAATAATGATTTATCTAATTAATTTCCTTGTTTTGGGTTAAATATAACCAAGAATATTAATTAAATTGTTGTTTAACTAATTATTCCTTGAGGAAAATCAAACAAATGTATATTTATTTAATATTTACTCATGGGGTTTCCTGTTTAGACCATAAACAACTTAATAAAGGTGGTTTACTAAGTTATTTTCATAGTGAAAGCAATTTTACTTAGGGTAAAATTGGTCTTACATGGTGTACTTGGGTCCATCTAATGATAATAGGTTAGATGACCAAAAAATGGTGTAACATTCTATGTGATTTGGGCCATGTTTATGCTTTTCCCTATATTTATATTTTCTCATCTCATAAATGATATTATGATGGTCATACTTCCACACTCTTGATTGTGGGAAGTGAAAAATTTGCAAGACCTTTTTCCACTAGATCTAAGGAATTCCTTAAATTGACCATAAATTTTCCTACCTCAAGAGGGAGATGGAAAGTTACCGTTGCATTCTTGGAAGTTAAATGTATATTGTCACTGTTGAATATTTGTCTAATGTACTTCAATGAAAATATGCAAGGAGTCAATAATTTTGGTAACTAGTAAGAATTTACTTTGAACCCATAAACCTTAATGATTGTATATTCTTTGAAAAGGTACTAGTCACTGGTTCTAGTACCGTGAGTGAATTGTAACTTATCCCTATGGTAATGGTTCACCATATGAAAAGGTATAGACAATCGGCATGAAAGAAAACAAATAATTGAAGAAACCTCAATTATCTTCTAGTTTTTTTTACCATTGCTAACCACTCATAGATAAGTAATAGAGAATTATGCTCATCCAAAATATTGGGATTTATATGTTCCTAGTGAGGATATTGTTAGTAGATAAATAAGTGGATAAGGTATGCTTGGTAGCAGAAATATCTCCCTTCTCCAAAATATATCATTTGGGAATGTTTTTCACTAGACAAAAATTATGTAAAATCAAAATTGGTACAGGCCTTGCTGGTTGGATGATGCATTAGAGGCTAAGGGACCTATTTTTTTTCAGTTACATAAACATCAGTAACGGTATTGAGAACTAACATAAATACTGAGAGGGTGGTGATATGAATGGAGGAGTATTAGTGAATGATATGCTAAGTACCTCTTTCATATTTTAAACATGTTTTCTTCTTATGTGCATAGATTCGAAATGAACGACAAGCTACTTCAATGGTTTCGTTTAAGTGTTCTTCAACCAGTATAATTCCATGAACAAATTTTAAAGCATGAAATCATCAAACACTGGAAAATAAATATGCATAAAACCACAAGAAAAAAGAAATTGATGAAGGAGTTCACCCCTCCTGGGCTACATCTCTTGGCTTGTCATCATGACTATACCTCTCTTATATTTAGTTTCAAAATTACATATCATTTTTTTGCCAATAACATGTGGCTATTAACCCTTTAAGGTAATTTTCTCTTGCAAAGAACTCTCACAACATCAGAAACACATCATATCTCCTACAGAGATGACATTATTTCACTGGTGTGAGCTAGAATCCCCTCACAAACACCCTTCAATTCCACACTAAAGAATAAAATAAAAAACTTCATGAATAAATATGTCAAACTAGAGCCGAACCATGCCGGTCACAGCTACTACAAAAAGTTTTCTGGAATTGGGAAACCGTTACAAGGTCTCCTCCATGCTCAACATCTTCCAAAACTGCTTCAAGCAGCTGATTGGTCCATACACCTTAGTTGTAAAACCTGGAATATAACCCTGAAGATGTGCTCAAATAAATAAATAGAGGTTACCAATGGATCCATAGCATCCAAAAACCCCTAAGTAGCCTCGTTTGTCTCTTCAATTGGTGTTCAAGTGAAGCAGATATTGCCTCCTCTCCTAGTGGCCCTCGACATCTTTAATATTCAAGCTGGAAAAATCACTTTCATAAGAGCTCCTCTACCTCTAAAACCTACACCAATCTTCGCAGAATATACAAAAATGCTAGGATAGATTCTTTTTTATCCCAATTTGGTCGAAATTTGCTCAAATTATGGCTCATTCAATTTTTCCTATGAAAGCTCCTCTAAAACTGGAGAGAACTCCAGTTAACTCCACCAAATATGGAGTTCTACTGAAAATGGTGAACTCTGCCAACTTCGCCACCAAGTTAAGAGTGGATTAATTAATGGATAAGCGTGGTTAAGTGGTAGTTAAGTGGTGGTTTAGCGCTAATGGCGCATTTAAACAAATCTGAAATTAGAGTTGTGGATTAGCACTAATAACATGGGTTAGTGCTTAATTGAGCATGTTTAAAGTTTTAAACCTGCACTTAAGTCGGGTCCCACCAAAGGTTATGGCCATAGGTCATGTGGCCTGGGGGATAGCCCTTTAGGGCTACCCTTGCTTACCCTCACCATATCATTTGAATTGAAATATATGTGGACATCGTAATATGTTAAGTCTTAACATGGAGCGAAGGTGGTAAGGCGGTTTGTTGGCGATGGGGAGGTTGCGAGGTTGAACCTCGATGGCTCCATAAAAAAATTGTGCAAAAAAAATCTACCACTCCTTGCGACCTTGGGGGTGCACGTAACAGCCTCCGGGTTTGCCACATTTCCTCACCTAATTGTTCCTCCAGCATCCAATAACATTGCGACAATGAACCAAAATTTCAACCAACCAATAGTTGACACTTGTCAGCTCCTCATTCAACAAAATGGAGGAATATTCTAAGGAATATTCCTTGCAATATTATTTTTTCTTAATGGGTTTCCCAGTCATCATCTTGTCAATTATACACAAATTTTAAATGTTTGAGAAAATAGAAAATAGCCTCTCACTTTCTCATATGGAGTCGGCTTTTGATGAAATGAAGTGCGTCAGAATCAGGGCGACAAGACCTCTGCAATCGTTTAGGTTTCGAGCGATTCTGAGAACTTAAATTTTTGAGTTTAAATTTGAGCTCCTGATCAATTCTCCCCACTGAAATAATTTTGGTCTCCAAAATTTCATTTTCATCTATTTAGAAATTCAAGGTACAATTCCTTCATTCTTCTAAACTCGAACCAATCGAAGTTTGGAGTGCCCTGATGGCTCTTTTTCATGCTGAACTTGAATTGTAACTTGACCAAAGGTTTCAAGTTGGTTTCTCTTCTCGACTTTTCCATGTTGCTATGACCATGCATAAAAAAATCCTTCCCAATAAGAATCCAATCATGTTTATCTGCAAAAATCCTTACTGAGGATAAAATACAAACAACTTTGACATAAACAAATACAAGCTACACATGGTGAATACTTGTACAAATTGAGTGTTGAACACATTTCTACATACAAAATATGTTGCCACTACTCATACAACAATTTTCAAAATTATTTCCCACATAATCAAACAGAAATGAATTTTACAACATCGATAAAATTGACATCCAAATTTTCCATTTCAATTGACTAACAACCAAGCCAAACTAGCATAAACATGCTAAAGAAAACATTGTTGCATGTAATTGATTTATTCATGAATTATCACTTTCTAATTATGAAGGTGTCCTCTTGGACTCTTTTGTTCTCTTATTTTATCTCTTAAACATAAGGAATTGATTGAACCTCATCCTCCACATCATGTGGAAAAAAGGCACAAACATGTCCATCTTCCATCTTGGAATGACTTTCTACATTAGCATTTTTCATCAAAGTTGTAGAAAAATATGAAGTTTGTGGAGAAGATGATGGTTTATCACCATTGTTTTTACCTTCTTCCTTTATTGGAGAACCTTATCCTCTTGAAGATCTAGATCCTTCACCTTGTAGTTGTGAGTTCCTCTCTTCATAGAGGACCTTCACCATCTATGACATGTCCCAAAAATCCTTTTTGAAGCTCTCATATTTTGTCGGGTTTGTAGGCTCTCCTCCTTGAGACATGCTTACTGAAGCCTCATAAATATCTGGAGATGAAAATTGATGTGGATCTTGTGGCAACTCTGGCCTCCTTCTCCTTGTTCCAACTTGGGAATTTGCACCAACAAGTTTTACTTATCCTCTCTGGAGCTTTAACCTTGTAAGCATTTTCACCCTGCAAATAGTCAAACCATATTTGCACAAGAAACACAAGCTAACAATAAACCTCTGGCTTTGATACCATCTTGAACTGAATGGAGGAGTATTAATGAATGTTATGCTAAGTACCTCCTTCATATTTTAGACATGCATGCTTCTTATTTGCATATATTTGAACTGAATAGTAGGTTACTTCAATGGTTTCTTTTAAGTGTTCTTCAACTAGTATAATTCCATGAATAAATTTTAAAGCATGAAATCATCAAACACTTGAAAAGAATTATGAATCAAACCACAAGACAAAATCCATTGATGAAGGATTTCACCCCTCCTGGGCTACATCTCCTGGCCCGTCTACATGACTAGAACTTTATTGTATTCAATGTCAAGAGTACATATCAGTTTGCTGCCAATAACATGTGGCTATTACCCCTTCAAGGTAATTTCCTCCTGAAAATAACTCTCACAACATCAGCAACACAACATACCTCCTACAGAGATAACATTATTTCACCGGTGTGAGCTATAAGCCCCTCAGAGACACCCTTAAATTCCACACTAAAGAATACAATAAACAACTTCATGAATAAAGAAGTCAAACCAGAGTTGAACCATGCTAGTCACAACTACTGCAAAAAAAAAATTGGAATTGGGAAAATGTAATGTTCCTAAATTAGCTAA
>JAXQQM020085726.1:0-28390 GCA_034641835.2 Pinus albicaulis
TAAAAAAATTGTGTGAAACTTGTATCTTATGCCACAATTGGTGAACAATCAAACAGCTTAAGCTTGGCTTGTTCATATTTGAATTTTATGTTTAGAGATAGAGAATAAAATCTTACCAAACCATTTAATCTTGGCAGATAAGTAGATAGGTAGAGTAAATAAAAGGAGCTCAACAGCTTAATCTGAGCCCTTGGATGTAATAAGGTTAGATTTAGAGGTATTTCTACATGTAAAAGAAAAGAAAGTGTGATAAGGGTTTGCCAGTCTAAGTGCACCCTAATAAAGAAGAAAAAATGCTAGGTTAAAGTAGGTAGGGTAGGTAGATGATGTTGCAGAATTACATGTGATGGATAATGACTCTAAATGTGTTAATCCTTACTTTCATCACAAATGCAAGGCAGACATTACACTGGAAGAATTTCAAGCAAAACAAGGTCAAATGATTAACTCCCCTTCTCATTTTTCCCTAAAAATTTCACTAATTTCCCCTAAGTACTAAGGCATTTGAAAATTAGAGGGGCTCAAGGCATTTCCTTGACTTTTGGAGGGACCGGACCCTCGGCCCAATAATTTAAAAAGCCTAAGTACTTAAAACCATCCATAAGTCATTCATTTACTTCCATAAGTCTTTTCCTAAGTAAAATCCTATTTTACATAGGAAAATTGCACAATATCACATAAAAACCCTTTTTCATTCAAGCCTAAGTTAAATACACAATTTTAATGTTTTTTTTACTTAGCGCTTTTTCATTCATTTTGACATATTAACTTTTAAGTTATGTTATTTATTTCCCCTATAAAATCTACCTATTCCCGTATTATTATAAATCCCCAAATTTTATATATCTCGCCCCTGGTTAAAATATAACCATAATAAAACATTAATTGGGATTAATTATTTAATATGTAACTAATTAAGAGCCCAACCCCCCGCCACATTAAATAAGGATTAATTAACCCCCACGGTTAATTAATAACTCTCCCGACCTATCGCGTTGCTCCCGATATGATTAAATAATTTTTAATTATGTTGGGCCCACCCTCATTAAACTCCCATCACCTAGCCTCCCCGATAGTCGTTCGATCAAGCCTTCCACATCCAAAGGCCGTCGTGCATTTCGCATGGCCCTCCACGACCGAACGATAACGTGCGATCGCGGAGTGGTTTTGTGAATAGTGCCCTGCCACGTGTCGTGAAATCTATGGAATCGTTGGCTTCCGGCTAAATATCGTCCGTCCCCAAAAGTGTTGCGATATCATATCGCTTACTGCCCTCCGCATACGACAAAACGTCATTTCCCACGTACGTCATCCGTTCGAAATAACAAAACCCCCGCCAACCTTGACTTTGTGAATAAAACAAACAAATGCACATATTTTCATCATTTTATGTCGTGACCAGTGTTCCCACGCAAAACATCAAAATCAGTTGTTCAAGATTTACAACCGCCACTTTGCCAAATGATTTTCAGCTGAACCAGTCAGCTATTGCCCGCACTTGTTTCCTCACTATTCACTTCCTGAAACAGGTATTTATCCAATTTCCGTCGAACCCTGCAAGTCTTGGTTTTTACTTTAATTCCACAGAAAAAGATTAAAATAGAGTATAATTCAGTCTTTTTTTTACCATATAAGCTCCCAGACCTGTACATTTTGCCCATTTTCCACTGAAAACCTAAATTCCTTTCTAAATCCAAAAGAACCAGAATACCAAAAGCACAATGGTGGGAAGACATGTTGGACCTTTTGTAAAAATACCCTTGGATGAATTTTGGTTATTTACTACAGTAAGTAATGGTAAAAGGATAAACAGAGATCAAACAGGTCAAAATGTATCAGTGCAGATAAAGAGTATCAGTAAAAACATGGAAGCCAGCACAAAGTTACCAAAGAAGACAGTAGCAAGCCAAATTATACGGCCTGCCTCCAGCACACTCACAAAAATAGGAACAACACAACATCGGTTTACCTCTTCTCCTATCTACGAGACTATCTGTCTCTATTTTCTTGTAACTTATTCATGAGTCATCCTAAAATACATCTCACTCTGTTAGGAGATATTTTATAATTTTTTGTATAAATACTCCCTCAATTAGAGTATTGAGGGGGGTGGATTCTTAAACTTTGCTGTAATACTGATTATTTTTGAATAAAGTGCTGTTGGACCAATTTTGCATGGCTAGCTGGATAAAGAATTGATGCAAAGGACTTTTCACATGATTCTTGAGTCAGACACCGGATCAATAAGTGTTCTATCTTTTATGTTTTAAAGTTTTTCTTGTTTATTATACCACCTATGTTTCATATCTGAATGATAAACAAAAAAGAATAATTCAAAAAGTGCTTGAGTGCAATCTGTTTTCAATCGTTATTATTCTTAATGTTTTCCTCTTAACTAGTATGAATAGTGAATTCTTAATTGCTCCTGTTTTCTAGTTTATTCATTCTGATTATTTGGTAAATAATTCTTAATTTCTCTTTATTAATAATCATTCAAGTTCCCTCTTTCGAATATGTTGAAGGATTCTTAATTTCCCTTCACCCATTTTGAAGTCCATTCCATCCATTTTAGATCTTTAATTGTTCCCTATTTGATTACCTTGCCCTGTGAAACCATCCCTTGTTAAGAAACTAAATCCAGTTAAGCCATCTTCTTTGACTCCATTAGCCCAATGGCCTAAACTATTCAGTCCTACCCCTTTGCTATTGAAATCCATCACCCAAACACAATCAAAATCCCTAAACTTTCATAACTAGCCTAATATCTTTCAAAAACAAAGCTAAAACTTAAAGAGAGAGCCCTCTCAAGTACGTATTGGCTAGATTCGTACCTAAAAGTTGGTTTGTGGTTGCCTGGACTCTTTCCTCTTCCCTACAACTTCAAGGAAAATCTGGAAAGGGATAACATTGAGGAGATTTCAATGGCTTTATCATAGGCTTACCTAAGTCCAAAGGAAAGAGTGTAATCATGGTGGTAGTTGATAGACTTACCAAGTATGCACACTTTTGTGCATTATCTCATCCATTTAAAGAAAGTACAGTTGCTACTACATTTATGGACACAATTCAAAAGATACATGGAAACCCAAGGGTTATTGTGAGCAACAGAGATCCCATTTTTACTAGAAATTTTTGGATGGATTTATTTTCTTATTTGGGTACTCAATTAGCTCATAGCTTATCTTATCATCCTCAATCCGACGGTCAAACTGTGATATTAAATAAATGTTTGGAAGGATATCTTCATTTTTTTGTATATGATAAACAAACACAATGGGTCAAGTGGTTACCTCTCGCTGAATGGTGGTATAACACTTCCTTCCATATTGCAGCAAAAATGACCCCATTTATGGCACTTTATGGATATCATCCACCATCCATCACATAGTATTTAAGAAAAAAAATCTAAGGTTCAAGCAGTAGAAGATCACATCGACCATCAACAAGAAGTCCTCCAACTCTTAAAGGATAACCTAAATTTGGCACAAAATCGAATGAAAGAATAGGCAAATCAACATCGCAGCGAGAGAAGTTTTGATGTAGGAGACTGGGTATTTTTACGGCTACAACCATACAAACAAATGTCCCTCAAGCAAGCTAAGAAGGATAATAAAGTATCTCCAAAGTACTATGGTCCTTACAAGGTGTTGAAAAATATTGGTACTATGGCATACAAATTGGAGCTTCCTGATTATTCACGAGTGCATCCAATTTTCCATGTTTCATGCTTAAAGAAGGTTATAGGTGAAAATATTCCAGTTCAAACAATATTTCCAGAACTTGATGAGGAAGGAAAAATCATATTGGAACCTAAAGCGGTCATGGAAATAGGAACTCGAAAACTACGAAATCAATCAATTTCAGAGTATCTCATCAAGTGGAAGAACTTACCCACTGAAGATTCTACATGGGAGGATGAGAATTTTATATAGAAGCACCCAGAGCTACTCAAGCGTCGAGGACAAATTTTTTTTGAAGGAGAGGGGCATGTTAGGTCCCTATATTACAAGTATAGTCTGTTATTGTTGTTAGTGTAACCCCCTTATTATTTTAGTGTACCCCGTAACCCCCATATTGTTATTATTGTGCCCTTAAATTATTATTTTTAGGTCGGCTAGGATTACATTATGGCCGAACTAGGACTACATTGTGGCCCCATGGACTCCTATATATAGAAAGGAGGTTTTGTAATTTGTATCATCCAGGAATTGTTCATTCATGTAATGTATTGGAGGTTTCCCCCTCGAAGTGGCTTATTTCTAAGGCGTTGATATCTCTTTTCTTCTATTTTTGGAGCATAGGAATACTAATTTTCTCTAACAGCTTGATCAATGCATTTTCTGAGGGTATTGCCAATAATATGGAGGGACTTTTGGTTCTCGCAGTGTAGTGGGAGGTGGGGGAGTTGCACCCAAAATGGAACGGTTGTAGGCACGTCTTGGGAGGGGTCAAAGTCGGGCGACCATTTTTTTAAATATAAGCCTTGCGGCCCCATGAAATATGGGACTTTCCTAAATATAAGACTTCTGTCCTCGATTTTTGAACAAAAATACAAAAAAACCTTTGCCGACAAAGTAGCATTTGATGCCTTCTTAGGTTAATGGGATCCGGTTCCTCTTGACCCAATATTCTACAGCTTTGGGAGATGGCCAGAGGCTTGTGTACTACCCTATGAGGCCTCTTTCTACGAGGTTTCGGGCTGATCTACATGTTTCTTCTTCCGGGAGAGCCGCCGAAGGGATGATGTCCTTTTTTTTAACAAATTTTTGCTGCAATGCTATTGGAGGGTGTTTGTAGCTTGATGCCACCAGGTTCTGGAAAGAACACACCTCTAGAGGAAGAGGGGGGGTTCGGATCCCCCTCCATGGGCCATGGCGGCTGAGAAAGAGAGCTAGGCCGCACTATGTGCGCAACAAAATCAACAGGCCCCTGCAGGAAGCCTATCTTCAGCGCGAAAAAAATCGAAATTTTGAAAGATTAGGTGAATTTTAGATTGGCTTTAAATTTACAATTTATAAGACATTGGGCCAATATATTTTTTAATTTGATAGGGACCATGAGACTTGTGAGAAATATTGTAGTGATAATTACATTTGAGGGAGGTCTCGTTATAAGGTTTCAAATGAAGGAACGATTGATCCCCTTCTTCGAAGCAACGTTTTCAATAATGTTGATTGCCATATTATTTATTTAAGGGTGGCAAGAAGGAGAGGGGTTACCATCAATCCCAAAGGAAATTTTTTCATAAAGTACTTCTAGGTTTGGGAAGGAAGACCAACAACCAAGTAGAAATACATGGTATATTATCAGGCATTATTCTTTCTTAAGATATGGGAATATATGAGTTAGTAATATTGGGAGAGTCTTTGAGTATTATACAACATAACAAAAAATCCTCTCCAAAAGAGAAACAGCTCAAGCTCCTTCTCCAAAGAATCAATCACACTCTATAACAATTTCTCTCGAAGTCTTTCTTTCATATCCTCGTAGGCCAAAATATAGATGTAGATCATCAAGCTAATCTAGCCTGCCTCCTCAATGTGGGCCAAACTAAAATAAATGGCTCCAAGGGTCTAATAAATATACCTTAGGTATAAGGAATGATGTTAATGAATCTTATGCCAATCTCAATGTAACACACTCTTGGTGGCATATTAATGGGAAAAATAAGGATGGGAAATCATATGCAAAGGGTTATGTTCGATGGTGTCATGGTTGTATCTAAGAAAGTGAACCATGAATGGGAGGCATCCTCTTTAAATTCACATGTTGGATCCTCAACATTCAGAAAAATCAACGTGCCTGCTCTATGATGAATCCTGAGAAGTTGGGAGTCATGAATTTTAATGGTGAAATGACAACCTCTGTGTGTGAGGTCAGTGGCTCCTCTATTAAATTCAAGTCCTTTGTCTCTCTCCCTCACTGTTATGATAAGATTCAATCTCTATGGTTTCATCCTTCCAATCATCCCCATACACAATGTATTTCAATCCATTATGAAATTATTGTTTTATTCGCTACTTCGGGTGATAGTTGGATTTTCGATTGGCTCCCTGTGAATGCTTGCTCTTTCAATATCATTGGTTCATGGAATTGGATTCTTCATTCCTATAGTAAGGTAAATTGGAACAATCCCTTTCCATGGTCTCAAGAGATGTCCTAATATATGTAGATAATTAACAGTTGTTTGGCTCATGGCTACCTCAGAAGTATGTACACTGACGACAATGGGAAAATTTCTCAAGTTTGCTTTATTTATCTGAGATTTGCTACTATTTGGTATCTTTTTTCCATTAGGGTGAAATCCTCTTCTTCCCTTGCATTTCTATACCTTTTGTTTTTTATTACGCTTTTCTATACATTCTCTCTACCTTGGATGTGTCCAATTTTCCCAAATGTTTCCCCTCCTATCTGTGTTAATTTTTCGAGCTTTGTTGTAGAAATTATGTTGTAGATTTGCAACTTCTAATTAAGTTTTAATCAAAATCACAAGACACAAACCTACTTTACTTCTCTAGATACATTAATTCCCAATCTAGAACAACATTTTTAGACATGAAATAAGAAAAAACACACATGCAACAAGTATTTTTATCTAGGGAAATAAATCTTCTAAAAACCTCAATTCCTCTTGCATTAATCAAATGAATAGAGATGTATTGCAATTTCTTTGCTCAACTAAGCTCACCCTTAATGTGCACAACCTATCTCTATGCTCACTAAAGGCCTATGTCCTAGACTTAGTCAATTTTTTCCTCTTCCCGAGCTCCCATTTCCTTTCGTTGTTTGTAATGTTCCCAATTTTAGCCTCAAGCTAAAATGGAACATTATAGTTGCATATTTTCATTTTGTTGAATAAAAGTGGGTAAAGTGACCCATTCATGAAATAAACAGGAATAAAATCCCTCACAATGTGAAAGGGGATCATCATGGAGCGGGATTTCACACCCTCATGTGTGAAAGAGGTTAAAATGCAAATGGACAAGGCCTAGTTGACCAAGTCAAACTACGTTGGCATGAGTTGGAAAGCACCAAGTGGGACAACGCAGTTTTAGTGGAGGAATATTCCATGAGGGAGGAAAATTCTAGAGGAAGGAAGGTGGAGAATTTTTTGTGTTTAAAAGAGGAGGAAGGCAGCCCATTAGGATTATCTTGGATCATTTGATTATTTGTCTATTCAGACAAATTGCTGCCTCTTGATGTTCAGCAGAGCTGCAGTGCCTTCGAGAACGAGGGAGTCTTGTTTAGGATTTCCTCTCCTTCTTGAGGAGCTCATGAAGGATTGCACTCATCCTCCATATTCTGGCATTCAGGCCATAGCATCATCCTACTCCATCAGCGCAGTATCTGTAGCAGATTATTGTGCAATGTTACGGGGTGTTGCTGGGGAGGTTTCCTACAACACCATTTCAAGTTGATATTTCAGAGGAGGGAGGCTCTCTACTTCCAAAAGGTTAGTGAGAATGGTTCCCGAGCTTATTCCACTATCATTGGCAGGAGGCCAACCACTACCATCAGTTACAGCGCAGACCCTCTCATAGACTGCATTCTTGTTGGGGCATATTTGCAGTGAGGGTGTTGCAGACATTTCAGAGGGTGAACTCTCTTGTGTCGGGATCAACTTGAAATTTGGGAGAATCATTGGAGAAAGGCACATCATCAGATTCATCCATTCATCTTTCTCCATTCCACTCCACATATTGAGTTGCTGCTTCTACCCAACAACTCCGGCATTTTTACAGTTTTGGATATTTCAGCCAATCCTTCTAGTATTGACTTGAGGTAGTGATTGGGAGCTTAGATCTTCTCTCCCAATGATGTATGAGCCACATATATGAAGATCCATGTTTTTTTACACTCAGTGTAGCAGTCTCCCTTCTATGACTGTGTTTCTCTACTTCATGGGTATCCTGCTATGATGCAGCATTGTGTATTTTGGCATATGTTTTCATGGAAGGCTCCTTGCCTTGTTCCTTTGATGTTCAATGTATCATTTTGCTGCTGTTATTTCATGATAAAATGGCTCAAGGGTTTTCATACATTTTGGCATAATTTTTATTCACTAGTATTTCTAGTTTATGTTTTTATATTGATGTAGCTGCATTTTTGGGTTATCTTGAAAGATTCCCAATATTGTTGTATTTCCCCCTTGGGAATATTGTCCCTTGAAAACACTCTATATACAGAGTCTGATAGTGGGCCAGGAAGCCTCTGGAGCTCATCCTTCTTTACGAAGGTGACAAACCAGTAAATTCCCCTTCGGTCTATCTCTGGAATAGATTTTCTTTGTCGATTGACAATGTTTCTGAAAAAGGAACATTACAGTGGTATCAGAGCATAATCTTGGCTCAGCCTGTGGATCTTCAGCTAAGATTCCATCTAAGAAGAAGAGGAAGACTCCACTTTGTGGAGAAGAAAAGGAGATGAGCTAGCCAAGCTTCTCCCTAAATCCACCTAGGGCTTTCATGGGGGCCACAAGCAAAAGAGAAGGGAGAGATTTGAAGAATATCCACAAGGGTTTGAAACAGAAACAAAATCTAGGGTTTCTGATGAGGAATGCGAGCATGCAATCACATCCCTTGATGCACAACGTAGTCACATGTGTAGTTTTGTCATGAAAGAGATGGGAAAAGAAGGAGAGGTGACCAAGAAGAAAACTCTTGGAGATTTTCTAAGAGAGCATGAGTCTCAAACTCAGGCATTCAGAGATCATCTCACTTCATGGATTTTTTCAAGTCCAAGGTGAAGGGAAACCAGTAGAAATATAGATCTATTCTATCTACTTTCAGAAGTTCACCTATATGTGCAGCCAAAGCATGGGTAGAGGAGCTGAAGACCTTGCTGCAGCAGCACAAAGTTTCCAAGGAGTTGCTATTAGATTTGCAGCGCTGCACTTTAGAGGAAATACCTATGCATGGTGGATATTTGGGTCATGTTATTTAAAATAATACAAATACTTCTTCCTATTTCAGATCCATTGAAGCAATGATGGAAATATTGGGTGGGAGAAAATCTGAAACACATGCAGAGAAACAAACCAAAATCTTGCATGCAAAGGGAGAAAACATAAACTCAGATCCACTTCAGAATTTTGTTGAGAAGGCTGGTATCTTGCATCATACCTTGTTGGAGGCAAGATATCCATCTCATATTCTTGCACAGGAGAGCATGGAGGTCTCTTTTTCAAAAGGAGATCAAATTTTGGAGAATTTTCCCATACATGTTGATGAGGAGGAGGGAAACTGCACTAGTATGGCTAGAGTTGATCCAGTACCTCATGCAGAGGAAAGAGGAGCTCTTGCTCCACATAGAGGGATTCTTGTGTCTTTGCAAGAAATTCCCCAGGATCTCCCATGTAGAGATCAAGGCACAACTCATGATACATTTGTGCCATTGGTAGTAGGGTGCAGAGCTATGGAGATAGAAGGAGGAGATAGGGAGGATGATCAACATCATGTGATGAGGAGCACACAAACTGTCTATTTTATGAGGTTGATGCACCAAATATGATGATTGGATTGTGCAGTGGAAGCATGGAGGGTTTTCTCCATTCATACATTTAGTCATCTCTTGATGATGGTGTCTCATTGCATGGAGACATTGCACCAAGGAGACCACTAGATCAACGGAGGAGGTTGGATGCTCCATATTTGGGGGCCTCACACCTTGATTTTAGGAGGGTGGAAACCTTGGGAGAATTCAGCACAACGTAGAGAGTTTGGGATAGACTCAAGGAGGAGGGAGACACTCTCTCATTTTTAGCATCACCCACTCTCATCAGTCATACTACGCTGACAAGTTTTGCTGCAGGGATGGAGGATTGCATCTTCATGATGCAAGATGACTGCTCTATATATTTAGTGAGAGATATGCTACTTCCTTTGAGGAAGGACTCTTTCATGCATTGGAGTAGATGGAGGCCACTCATGCTTACATTGCCCAGGATCGAGAGATTCTTTGGAGGTGATAATCTCTCATGGGGGGGCTCATTTTTAGAGAGAATAATTTCTATTTGAGCATGAGTAGTTTCATGATGGGCATGGCAGCACTTGGAGGATGAATTTGGCATGGGGTATTTCAAAGTAGCAGACAACAACGTGAGGGGAGCACTTTATTGCAGAACACAGGCGCTGTCTATGTGGAGGATTGATCCAGGATGGAGGACTCAGCTTTGGTTGAGTGTTCCCAGGATATTGGTGCATGCATGATTCTTGATGACCAGGAGGATGACGACAGAGACATGGTTGATGATATGGTCATCTATTATTATGGCAGGATCTTCTTGGCTAGAGTTTCTAGTCTCGAGGAAAAATTTTTGCATGCAGCACATGAGGACTTCCTTGCTTTGAGGAGTTCACTTGGGAGGGAATTCATCATGACATATATCAGCATATGGAGAGATGCATATCCCAAATGATGATGGAGAGGACATCACAACCACTTCCCTACTCATTGGAGGTGAGGGAGAGTTTTCAGTTGAGCCATTTCAGCTCAAGAGTTCAAGTGCATGAGGGAGAAGGTATAATTTCATATCTTTTATTGTACTTCTTTTCCTTGTTTGAGCAGCATGATGTATCAAGAGGGCTTGTACCTTCTTGCATATTATATGAGGGTGTACTTGCAGAAATTTGTAGCAGAAAAATTGGCCAATCTTATGATGGGTTGTGGAGGAGGCCACATACTTCTTGGTGTGCACCATTAGCACCTATTTACACTTTCATGATTCCATCTCATGAGATGTTTGTGGTAGAAAAAAAGTGGCTGGGAATCCACTTTTTAATTCCTATTTTGATGCAGACAAGAGGTGCACTGTGTTGGTCCCATAAGAGAAGCAGTGACCCACTCTTTAGTTGTCTTATGATAGCTTGTTTACTTTGTATTATGTTTCCTTGTATTATTGATGTTGTACATTCACAGGGAGCATTATTTGGAGAGTGTTCTATATGTTGGGATAGCCCATTGGGAGCATGATTCTCCCTACTATGCATGTTTTATGTTGTATAAGATACCATGGGAAAACCATGATTGCCACATTGCTACATTCCCCTTCATGTGGAGGAAGCCACTTGGAGAAATTGAGGAGGCATTCATGGCTGATTTTCTTGATGGGGTAGCCTAGGCCATTCTTGGAGGCCATACCATTTCAGCCCAAGAATGAAGGCAGCCCCATGTATACTTCAAATGGAGAGAAGAATTCCTTGGGATGAATCAACAAAACTATCCATTCAGCCCCATTACATTGCACAAAACTGGGGGCAAGATCTTCATTTGGATGATAGCATGGGTGAGGGGATCATCAGTGGGATTATATTTTCCCATGCATGTCATCACTCATACCTTGAGGAGGCCATAGTTCAGTAGGGATATTTCCACCTACACCTTCTATCTTTTCAGGGTGTACACCATTCCAGTTTGCATACTTGGGAAGGAGCATTGGAGGGCAGATTTATTGCAACATATCTTGAGCAGTGGTGGGGATTGTTGATGAGGAGGACAAGGAGAAGAAGGGGGAGGAATTTTTTTCTCTCTATGCAATTGCTTGAGGACAAGCAACATGTGGGAGGGGAGGACTGTAATGCTCCCAATTTTAGCCTCAAGCTAAAATGGAACATTATAGTTACATATTTTCATTTTGTTGAATAAAAGTGGGTAAAGTGACCCATTCATGAAATAAACAGGAATAAAATCCCTCACAATGTGAAAGGGGATCATCATGGAGCGGGATTTCACACCCTCATGTGTGAAAGAGGTTAAAATGCAAATGGACAAGGCCTAGTTGACCAAGTCAAACTACGTTGGCATGAGTTGGAAAGCACCAAGTGGGACAATGAAATTTTAGTGGAGGAATATTCCATGAGGGAGGAAAATTCTAGAGGAAGGAAGGCAGAGACTTCGTTGTGTTTAAAAGAGGAGCAAGGCAGCTCATTGGGATTATCTTGGATCATTTGATTATTTTTCTATTCAGAAAAATTTCTGCCTCTTGCTGTTCAACAGAGCTGTAGTGCCTTCGGGCACGAGGGAGTCCTGTTTAGGATTTCCTCTCCTTCTTGAGGAGCTCATGAAGGATTGCACTCATCCTCCATATTCTGGAATTCAGGCCATAGCAGCATCCTACTCCATCAGCGTAGTATCTGCAACATATTATTGTGCAGTGTTGCGGGGTGTTGCTGGGGAGGTTTCCTACAACACCATTTCGAGCCGATCTTTCAGAGGAGGGAGGTTCTCTACTTCCGGTAAGTTAGTGAGGATGGCTCCTGAGCTTATTCCACTATCATTGGCCAGAGGCCAACCACTACCATCAGTTAAAATTATCCGCCTCTGCACACAGTATTGTAAATGGTGATACCAGATATCTATATGCTTGGATCGATCATGAAAAACAATATTCTCTGAGATTTTGATGCAACAATGATTATCATAGTAGATCATATTTGGATCCATCTTCTAACCAAACAATCTAACAAGTATATTTCTCATCTAGATCGCCTCACATGCTTCTTGACTATCGTGTTCTCGACTGCATTCTTCTCCTAGTTCAGGTGACATATTATCGCCATTGATGACTATGCATATGCAAGCATCAATTTTCGAGGAGATCTAGACTTAGCTTTACCAGAAGGTGCTAAGTGGGGTGAAATCGGTAAGAATGTTTTGACCATGTTTTTTTTTATTTTTTTAAGGTTTATACATGTTTTTGTATTTTGATTTTTTTCCCAAGACTAAACTAAAATTTTAATGTAATGTAGATGTGGGTAGAGTTCAACCAGTGGGAGAGCCAGAGCATGGAGCAGATGAGCCAGCAGAGAGGGCTTTTAGGAGAGCACTCCTTCAGGATTTAGATATGGCTGAGACTCTTACTGAGCTTCACCATCACATACAAGGGTTGAACTTTGGGATTCCAGATTTCCGGATCGAAGGGTTACCCATGCGAATTTAGCGCCACACTACTGGAGTTCCTAACCGTTGGATGCGGTTACTGTGTAGGATAGCTAGATCAGTAGCATGTTATCATGAGCACCACTAGTTTACTTTTGACACGTTGCATACATTTTGAGGTTAGATGACTAATGTGTCTTGGGCACAAATTTTGTAAAAACTTATAACTATTTTTTTATTTGATTTCAGTGTTTTCCTATGTTTATTGCACAATCCTATTCAATTATGTGAATGTATATTTACATGTGTTGCAAATGTCTGTTTATAACATAATTCGCTAAAGAATTAGTCAATGTGTTCAAGTTTCTGGAAATGTGTTGATATTGAATAAAATCAAAATGTATTTCCAAAAGTCGAAATCATAGAAACATACGATGCAATGTTGGATTTCTAATAGTATAAACACGAGTAAGTTGTAATACCATAAGTTGTGAGTCTAACCTTATGATGACGCGATTAATACCAAATGAAATGGCATCAGAAAGATATTGTTTGTAGATTGACCGATACAAATCCCTTGAAAACTCACTAACTCACAGTTCGGAGCGAAAATGACCGACACTGCAAAGGATAGATTCTGCGTACTACGACTAGCACCATCAGCATACCCGAAAAATGGTTCCAAATATTCAGACATCTGCTATTTAATGTAAAGAGGATTACTAATGTCAAGAGAAATCTAAAAATCAAACTAGGACAACAAATGAAAATCAACTGCATATATATACAATATAATACAAAAAACTACTACGCTCATGATTAAGCATAGTAACGTTTCAGATAAACCCATTTCGGGGTTGCGCCAGTGGAATTCCATCGTAATCTACCAAATCGTAGGCACCCTTAGCAAGAACTCTTTTGACAATATAGGGGCCATGCAATAATGGCTCAACTTTCCCTTTACCTATTACATCAGCTTCCTGATCATAAAGAAGGACTAGGTCACCCTATGGGAAAATGCGAGGGTGGATATGCTTGTCGCATTGTGCCTTTATACGTCTCTTATGCGATTCATTGGAAATTTGGGCTTCACGATGCATTTCATCAAGAAGGATGAGGTTAAAAAGACGCGCTTCTTTAGCAGAGGTGTTAGGTAACAAGTCGATTGCAAGTTTTAATGACGGTATTTCACATTGGATTGGAAAGATAGCTTCCAAACCATACACCAATTGAAAGGGGGTGAATCCAGTTGTGTTTCTCACCAAGGTTCGGTATGCCCACAATGCCGAGTATAAGATTAAATTCCAATTTCGTTTATGAACTCCTACTATTCATTGAAGCATTCGTTTAAGAATCTTGTTAATAGCCTCAACTTGTCCATTTGATTGTGGATAATAAGATGTAGAACTATCATGTGACAGTCCTAATTTGACAGTCAAATCATTCATCATATGATTGCGAAAACGTGAACCATGATCTGTGACTATAGCCCGTGGGAACCCAAACTGTGAAATGACATGATTAAAGAAAAACAATGCAACTGTTTGTCCTGTGTTGTTGAATGTAAGCGTCACTTCGGTTGACTTGGTAAAGTAGTCTACTGCGACAATAATATAACCATGCCCCCCAGATGAACGAGGGTTATAAGTCATGAAGTCAATGCCCCATTTTGAAAATGGTCCCATAGAGACAAGAGGATGTATTGGCATTGGCGGTTTGAGTATTTTACGATCAAATATCTGGCAAGCATGATAACTTCTTACCACGAGGATGCAATCGCGAAATATGGTAGGCCAAAAGTAACCAGCACAGAGTATCTTCTATGCGGTAGCATATCCAGACAAATGTCCACCACAAGCCCCAGCATGAAAATCATTTAAAACCTCTTTGTCCTCCTCATGAGTGAGGTGCCTTCTTAAAATTGTATCGACACCATGATGATAAACTGTATCGCTAACGATCAGATAATATTTGGCTTGGGATCGAATACGTCGCTGGTCAGAGCGAGAGGTATCAGGCCAAAAAGTCTAGGTCTAGAGATAAATCACAAAATCCCCATACCAAGGATCAGATGATCCAATCAGAAACAAAGACTCACCAGGAATAGATGGTTCCGACGTAGTAGTAGTACTATCAGAGGGAAGGTCACAGAGAAGCTCAGCCAAAACTAAATACTTCTTTGACTTGGATTTGATGAATTCCAAATCAAATTCCTGCAAAATGACAATCCATTTTGAGTACTTGCCCCCAATAAATTGACGTGATAAAATATAAGTCATGGGGTTGCAATCCAAAATGACAATGGTCTTCCAGAACATGATATAGTGGAGAAATATTTGGACAACTTGAACAGCTACCAAGGCAAGCTTTTCTACGTACGAATACTTCACTTCCATATCATTGAGACTACGATTCAAATAATATATCAGATGTTCTATCCAATTTTCTAGTTGGACTAATACCATAGCAATGGTCATATCAGCCGCGGTGATATATAAGAAATAATCACTCTGATAATTGTGGGGATACATTAATCACACCAGGACAAGTGTATCCTTGAGAGCATCAAAATAAGCTTGCACAACTTGGTATGAATGAAAGGGAATCCCCTTGTTCAAGAGCCGAGTAAATTCTTTAGCCATTTCGGCATTGTTGGGTATGAAACTCCTTAGGAAGTTAGCCTTTCCCTAAAGTTTCTATAAGTGAAGCAAATTTTATGGTGCAGGAAAATCAGGAATGGCTTGGACCTTTAGTGGGTCTATTCGAATTTTTTCTTTGAGATGACGAATCCTAGAAAACGACCAAAACCATCATAAAACACACATTTATGTGGATTGAGGCATATTTTTTAGTGTCAGCAACGTAAAAATATAGCTCTCATATGCATCGGGTGATCAGTCCAGTTTCGTGAATGCACATGTAAATCGTCTAGATAGGGTTGAACAATGTGCTTGATGTCATTGAAAGCATAATCCATTGCTCTCTAAAAATTTCCCCAACATTCTTTAAACAAAACGAGAGTTTCTGATAAGTGAATGTGCCCCAGGGATAGATGAATTTTGTCTTATATTGATCCTATGGGTGGATATTGATTTTATTGTAGCCAAAAAATCCATCCATGAATGAAAATATTTCACATACAGCACAATTGTCAATAATCTAGTCGATAAAGGGAGTAGGATAGTTGTCTTTTGGACAAGCAAGATTGACATCCTGATAATCGATGCATACTCTGATGGTTCCTTGTTTTTCCATAACAGGAACGATGTTGTAAACCCACTCAGTTAGCGGAACATGGTAAATAAAACTAACACACAAAAGTTTTTCAACTTCTGCTTTAATGGCATCGGCCTTCTTCGGATGAACAGGATGAAGGCGTTAACGTACCAGTTTGACATTAGGGTTTTTGATCGTGTGTTCAAGGATACTAGTTTCTATGCCTGGCATTTCCTCATAAGACCAAGAAAATACATCACGAAATTTATGAAAGAAAGAGTAATATGTTTTGAGTTCTAATGGAGAACAAGACACGCCGGCATGAATGTTTTCTACAATGCCGGCTTTGGTCGAAATATTGATAGAAATGGTTTCTTCAATATTTAATAAATTTTGCTCGGAATTGATTGCATTAATAGGAAAAGAATTCGAAAAGAATGTTTTGATCGATGGGTGATATAGTTCACTAAGATTATATTCTTCATAAGCCTGAAGATGGGAGTGATGATGATGATCTTCCCATGGTTCTCCTTCTGACATCACAGTTTCTAGAATATTATCATATATCAAGAAAGTTGAGGAAAAATGATCAGATGGAGTACCAAAATCTAATGAACGATCAACCCAAACAACTGGTGACGATGATTTCAGATTCGAAGAACAAGCAATGTAGATTGATTGCTATGCAATTAAAATTGGGGTGGGCGACAGAAAATCATCCAACATAACAAATTCAGAATCACCCATAATATTCCTTAAGCTAGATGGAGTGGATGATATCATGTAGCATGTATCTATGCTTGCAATTTCTACCGACGTCGCAGGCGGCAGTAATGAAAAGGTTCCCATGAGAGTGGAATAATTTAAGAGTCCTACACCAATGTTCTGAAGTGCGAGTTGGGGTGTGTGAACTAATGGAATGCTTCCATTTACCTGGGAACTAGAGGCCAAGAAGGATAGTTGATTGATGACTGTGGTAACACCTTTATGTGGAAAGACAATCATTCTAAAATATGTAGAAATGACCGCAGTCATAGAATATACCCATGGCCTTCCGAGTATAATATTGTAGTCAAGGGGTCCTTCAACGACCTAAAATTCAACATTCATTCCCCCCCCCTAGTTCAACATGCAATTTATTGATAATATCGCAAGGCTTATAAGTACGTCGATCGAAAGATTTCAACGTCGTAGGCAATTGAGATGGGTGCGGCGAGCCAAGTGAATTCCAATAGTTTAGAGACATAATTCACGTAGATGCTCCCTCATCAATAATAGTACGATGAACAAGGTGATTGAGAACATTTACCTGGATGGAGAATGCCAATTCTGCTGGTAATTTTGGCACATATCCCGTATGATTAAAGACTACGAGATTGGAATATGTCGGATAAATTCCACCAATTGTTGACAACAAACCCTGCTTCTGGGAGGGAAAATTTTGTAGCACCTCATGCGCTAACATAGCTGAAGGGGATTGAGCCAAATCTTCAACTATATTCTAATTTTGAGAATCTCTAGCTTGAGGATTAAATGTCGATTTATGAACGACTCCCTTCGGTGGCTTTATTATCAATTCAGGAATAGAAGTGGGTGGTATCGATTTTGTAGACGATTTCATGGTCAAGGAAATAGGTTGATTAGTAGCTTGAATACTGTCATATTTATTATGCGTTGACACCAAAACATTAGTCGATGTCTTTGTGACAGACAACATAATCACTTGTGAAATAGAGGGCTGATTTGTAGCAAACAAATTTGTGTTCGGTTTCAGAATGGATATGTCAACACAGTTGACGCATGTGAGGTCTTAACCATTTTTGAGACTTCAGCATGGTGAGGATAGTATCGAACAAAGTGTTCCTCATTACAGATTATGCAGGGGTAATGAGGTTTCCGATTTCCAGTCGATTGATCAAATGATCTTTCCTGTGGGGTAGAAGTTTTCTTTTTCTTTGATTTTCCCTTTTTGTTACTTCTGGGTTGCTTGTCACTTTTTCTATTGTTAGATGACACGACATGAATTTTGGAAGTAGGTGCAGGATCAAATGAAGTAGAGTGGTGTGTGCTTGTGGTACTGATCATACCATCTCCGGCATGAGAGTCCTTTGATGGAGGAGGAACAGTAAAATTAGATCACAGTGCGTTAGGAATTTTCTCGTAGAGCGTGCCAGACTGAGTATAAATCAAGTCTAAATATTGGGCATGAGCGATGAACCACTCTTCAGTGATGATGCTACCCTTAGCCACATCCTTAGTTATAGATGGTAACAGGGACTTAATGAACCACTCAACAAGGAGATGATCAGGAACAAATTTCTTAAGCATTCTACAACAACGGCGCCACTCATGAATATGATCAGAAATGCGAGTAGCATTAGTTTGTTTAAAATTAGTCAAGATTTCTGTTCCAATTTCATATCATATGGTTAACTATAAGTGGGTCAAAAAGACAGTAGATAGGGCAGTGAAATTATCAAAAAAATTTCTTGGTAACTCAATGTACGATTTTGTGACCGGAATAGTGAGCGTACGTTGGAAAAGACGTAGTCGAACAGAGCAATCATTTAGGGAGTTAGATGAACACCATAAATGATAATTCATAACATGAGTTGACGGGTCTTCCCCAGGGTGTCCATTTAACTCAGGAATATCCAAGGGTAATTTATGAGGTATCATCGGCCATGAAGGAGAATAGTTGATTAGATCATTGGTGAACTAGTTTAAATCCGGTAACTCTAAAGTTGCAACAAAGGGCAACTGTCGATTGAGGTCGAGTTGAGCATAGCCAGGGTATGATGGAATTTCTTCGGAAACAGGCCTTTGAGAACCAACATAAGGAATCTGTTGCTGGTAAACCTAGATAGGGGTTGTTTTGATAAGCAAATGCTTGAGGATTCTATTGATCAAAACCTAGATACACTACTTGTTGAAATGAAGGTTGTGGAATTTGTGCTTGTGGCTTCCAAGGGGTCTGTCCACCTATTGGAATGAGGTTATATAATTTTGTAAAATTTGGTCCTGCGTAGGGGGTTTGGGGTTGGTCAAAGCCCCTAATGTTTTGTAATGGTTTAAAGGGTAGCTCTAGGGTCCGGAAACCACGGCTTACGGACCATAGGATAGCAAAGGTTATGATATTATAAATAGGTAGATAGTTGGGTCAAGTAAGTAAATAACTCATAAGATTGGTGCTATGTGCGAACTGTTAATATATGGTTAGGTTTTTTTGGGTAAGGACTCCTGCTGGCTGTGTGCGCAGAGATCCTCAGTCCTGCTGTGTGCGGACCCTGCTAGGCTGTGTGCGCGGGCTATGTTTGAGTTGTAAGTGAATCTTTGATATTAATGAATGCGAAGTATCATTGAAGTATCTGTGTGTTATCTGAATTGGTTGTGTATACTGCTGAAGTGCATCTGTGATAATCATTTAAGCTGTGAATGTATCTGTGTTTTGGAATTGGCATGAGTATATCTATGATCTGAGTAGGTATACACCCTTCTTCACCACTATCTCCCTCAAGCAGAGGAGTCTCCCCAACAAGGGGCAGGGGAGGGGGAAGGGGTGGAGGCGCAGGTTGGGGAAGATGAAAATTGATCTATTACAACTGTGGAGAAATAGGGAACTTTGCGATGGACTGTCCGAACCCTGCAAGACAATCTTGTCGATATTTTTGAAAATTGGTCCATGTGGTTGAAGACTGTCTAGTCTTGATAGAAAAAATGTGGGAAAAACAACAGAAACCTACACATAATGTGTAGAGGGTTAAGGCAGAACCACGTGATGAAGGACCAAGTATTAATGTCATAACGCACAACGACATGGATACTGGAGGAGCTGAGGAGAAAGCCGCGGCTGAACCTCTTATCTGGAAAGTAGCTGTCAAGTAGGAAAGCTTGGACCTACAGAAGGAAAAGGAAACCTTCGTTGAAAATCGCAAATAATTTACTAAGGATGAGGCATCTACTTCCAAGGCTCCAACAAACCTAAGGATAGACGATGAAGTTAAACCATTCTTACAAGCATGTATGAAGTTTCTACGCAACCAAAAGGCAGTAGAAAATATTCAAGCACTAATACACAACTGCATAGAAATAACTACCCCTCCCACGAAAGTTAAGGATGTGCACAAAATTTATAAGCATAAGAAACACACTGGTCGGGAAATGCGGCTAATAGCGCAGATTGGCGCCTATGAAATGGATCAGGTTATCTTGGACCTAGGGTCAGATAAAAACGTACTGCCCAAGAAAACTTGGCAGCGGATGGGAGAGCCTAAGTTGGAATGGTCTACTATCCAGTTGTGCATTCCTAACCAACAGAAGATCATACCATTGGGGAGGCTATCAAAGATTATGGTCGATATCGCAGGAGTTAAGGTACACGCCGACTTTGAGGTAATTCAGATTGTGGAAGATGCGAACACCTATCCTATGCTCCTAGGATTGGATTGGGAAATAGACATAGGAGGAATTATCAACCTAAATAAAAGAAGCATGGTGTTTGAGAATGAGGGTACGAGGGTGATAGTCCCACTAGACCCTGCTAAAGGAAAGTGGTATACAGAACTGGTGCGCGAAGAAGAGGATGTGGATCACATCTATAAATTAACCTCTTGAGACGAGGATTGGATCAATCCTACAACTGATGGTGTGCTTTGCTAGGAGAAGAAAAATGAATGCTTCTCTAACTCAAACAGGGAGATCAAAAATTGGCAGAATTGGTTACATGATGTATCTGCACTGCAATGTCTTAGAATCACAAAGTACTTCCGATGTATCTCCTCACAGGTAAGAGAATTTCCCTACTTTGATGGTTCTGGTAGTATTAGGGAGTTTTTGCAAACATTTGAAGCTGAAGTCCCAAGGGAGCGAAGGATGTGGGCCCTTAATCTATCCATGTGCGCAACCCCTGCGAGGTGGTGGGACATGCATAAAGGGATGTTCTAGGATTAGGAAGAGTGTCGTGAAATGATGGTCATACGGTTTGAACCTCCGGTTCACCTACGCGTAAAGACTTTCCTTGGCCTAGGGGACCTGTGTGAGCACTTGTCCACATGGATGGAGGAATGGTGTGAAAGAACTACGTAAGAATGGGTCCAACTATTCATTCATGCCTTGGGGCCAATCCCCACCGCATGATTTTTAGATGAAGAATTACACCAGCGTACCCGCCACTGGGAAACCATGAAGGACGCGTTTGTAGGGACATTCGATTTGTGCAACACATGGGGCACCAATGTGGGAGATGCAGATGCAGGATATTGTCAACTGTCACAATCTGTCAATAGAGGAATGTGATGAAGACCCGCGAAATATCTCTATCCTGGAGTCGGAGGGAGAGCGCACAGTTTCTGGACCCCCACTTCAGACCTTCGATGTCATAAAGCCTCTGAAGCTGTGAGAAGTAAACATTGGGACGGAGGAGAAAACTAAGCTAGCAAAAATAGGGGACTACTGGGATGATGATACTTTTGGAAGAGTCGCAAAACTCCTCACTGAATACCAGGACCTATTTCCGATGAAATTCTCAGAACTCAAAGGGATTACAGGGGACCTAGGGGTCATGTGCATCACCATAAAACTAGATGCGCACCCTATGAAGTAGCGCCCTTATGGGTTGAACCCCAAGTATAAGTATAAAGTCAGGGAGGAACTTGACAAAATGATAGCTGCAGGTATCATCGAACCAGTCGAACAGTCAGATTGGGTAAGTCCTATGGTGGTTCGAGAGAAAAAGACTAAGGGAGAGATACAGATCTGTGTTGACCTTCGCAAACTGAATGATGCTTGCGTACATGATCCATTTCCTACACCATTCTTAGATGAAATCCTTGATAGCATGGGGGGGGGGGGGGGGGCAGAAGCATACCTATTCACGACGAGTTCTCGCTACCATCGACCGTGGGACTGAGACCCCGACATCGCAGCAAAACTACATTTGCCACTGAATGGGGATATTTCCAGTACACTATCATGCCATTCGGGCTCAAGAATGCCCCTGCCATCTTTCCACGGGGGGTGGTCGCAGTATTCAAGGAGTTCATCCACAAGTTTTTGGAGGTATATTTTGATGACTGGACCGTATTCGGGTTGGTAAAGAAGCACGTCTCAAACTTGCGCATGATGTTGGATGCATGTAGAAAGCACCAGATTTCCCTGAATATCAATAAGTGCATATTTTGCGCACCCTTTGGGATCTTGCTAGGCCACATAGTATGTCGACAAGGATTGATGGTTGACCCCACCAAGATAGCAGTTATCATCAACATGGCAGTACTGACAACTGAGAAACAGTTGTGCTCTATCCTCATACATATAGACTACTATAGGAAGTTCATTCAAGGGTACGTGCTGATCACAACACCTATGGAAAAATTGCTAAAGAAGGACATTTAATTTTTTTGGGACGAAGAGTGTCAGAAGAGCTTCGAACTACTCAAGGAAAAGATGGTCTCTGCGCTTATCCTCATATTTCATGACTGGATGAAGGTTTTCCATGTTCACGTAGATGCGTCAGGGATCTCCCTAGGAGCTATCATTATGCATCCTAGAGATGGAGACATTGACCATCCAATTGCATTTGCTAGTAGGAAACTCTCTGGTGCGGAGCGCAAATACTCCACTACTGAGCGCGAGGGGTTGAACATGGTATACACCCTACAAAAATACCAACATTGTCTGTTAGGAGGGCACTTAAATATGTTTATAGACCACTCAGCTTTGAAGTACCTAGTGAATAAGCCTCTATTGGGGGGGAAATATGCCGATGGCTACTGCTGTTTCAAGAATATGAATTTGAGATCATTGTAAAGCCATGGAAGTTGAATGCTGGACAAGACCACTTATCCCAAATCGAAAGTGGTGAGGAACCAACCAACCTAGAAGAAGGACTACCAAAGGCGCAATTTTTTGCGATTAAGATAGTTGACATGCACTTCGTCAACAGAATTCACTTCTTAACTATGGGGATGGTGCCTGTAGAATATTCGGTACAACAGAAGAAAGAGCTGGTCACCCATGCAGTGGATTTTACCATCATAGCAGGCCACCTGTATAAGCTGGGAGTCGATGAGGTGCTGCAAAGATATGTATTGGAGCATGAAAGACACGCCATCTTAGGAGAATCCCACGGGGGTGTAGCAGGAGGTCACTACGCAGGGAAGGCAACGACGCAGAAGATCCTGAGAGCCGGGCTATGGTGGCCCACACTGCATAGTGACTCTCAAGATTATTGCAAAGCCTACGACACTTTCCAAAGGACAGGAAGACTGTCGCGCAGATATGAAATGCCCCTGCAACCGTAGGTGGCCCTGCAAGCATTTGACAAATGGGCCATAGAATTTGTGGGGCCCATCAACTTGCTAGGAAAGAAGACAAGTGCACGCTACATCATCACTGCGAATAATTATGTAACTAGATGGGCTGAAGCATAATTTATGAAGGATTTCACTACAGATACCGTTGTGCACTTCATTTTTGAACATATTCTAACTAGGTTTGGCTGTCCGAAGATCTTAATGAGCGATAGAGGTACGCATTTTGTTAATGAAACAATACAGGCCTTGCCTGAAGAGCTTCAGATCCACCATATGAGGAGCACCCCATATCATCCACAGGAAAATGGAGCTGTAGAAGCTTTTAATAAAATCTTGGAGTAGGCATTGACCAAGGTCTGTAATGTCGATCGCAGCGACTGGGACGTGTACATCCCGTCAGTCCTTTAGGCCTATCGAACCACCTGCAAGAAGCTAACTAGGAAAACACCATTTCGTATGGTTTATGGCAAGGAGGCCATCATTCCCATGGAGTATATTGTTCCTAGTTTGCACATTGCAACCTTTACCAACATGGTCGAGCCTGATATCATGGAGGAGCAGTTAGCGCAGCTTGTGGCCTTGGAGGAAGATAGTTTCATTGCTAACTTTGATCAGCAAGTTCAGAAGGCCTGGGGTAAGGCATGGCATGATCGACATATTTGGAAAAAGACATTTGTGAAGGGAGAATTGGTCCTGCTATATGATATCCAGTTTGCCAAGCACCCAGGGAAGTTCCGTCAGCGCTAGCTAAGTCCTTATATGGTAAAGGAAATTACTAATGGGGGAGCGGTCTAGTTGGCCACCCTACATGGTGATATGGTACCAGGATATGTCAATGGTAGCCGGCTCAAACCATACCGGATCAAATGACTATATGGTCGGAGTAGCTGTATGGGGCGAAATACGCGCAGGCAGGAGGATAAAAACAGGTAGGACCGTGGTATGCGTAGGTATCAATCGCAGGTCTCGAAGCACAGAGAGATGCGCTGGGAGCATAAGGGTGCACTAGAAGCACAGGGGTAATCTACAACTACGAAAACTAGCCGTTGGAACAGTAAAACTGGGTAAAAAGTAAATTTTACCGTTGAAAGGCGCGGGCGACCAACAATTAATGTGGTGATTTCCTAATATTTTTTACCGTTTACTTGATGTTAAGTTTCTGATAAGCCTCACCCATCTGGTGGTTGATATTCAAGATTGTAAAAGTATAAGGATAGCTCAGAAGAGGGTTCCGTGTATGTTGAACAATTTGTGCTTTGTGAAATTCTGTGACTATTACGCTTTGTTCATGTCTAAGCGTGCTTCCCCCTCTGATAGTAGCAACCGTGAATTCATTTTTCATGCAAGAATTACTGTGACTAATCCCGTTGAATCTTCCCAGACTATGGCCTCGACGGAGAAAGAATCTGAGGAAGTATTCGAAGTCACCCTTGAAGTTAAGGAGGTTATGTCCACACCAAGCAAGGGAAAGCAGAAGGGGAAGAGAAAAGGCCAGGAGCAAGGGTCGGGGAAACCTGCGAAGTGGGCTAGGGTGAAGCTGCGTACTTCCCCTCGGAATGTAAATTCCCCGTGAACGGTGCCCCAGGAATGTTCTCCCAACCCATTAAAGAGACATATGTCTGCTCAGGAAGAGGCCTAGATCACTGAACCAATAAGCTGGTTGCCACCCTATGTGCGGCCTTGCAGGCCTTTGGTGTGCACACCCAAGAATATTGATGGGATGCGTGCCTATCTGCAGATGCCTCTGATTTCAAGCGAGGTCCCCATCATTGGAGACTCCTTTGGCAAGCTCCACACTGTCAAGTTCAATGATCATGACCTAGAAAACTTGGAGGCCTTCCTTGAACTGGCACCAGAATTTTATTTGGAGAGGGTATTGGAGGATGATGTACTAAAGGTAGTCCCTATGCCATGGGAAAGTGGATTGGCTGGGTCCGAGTTATTAAACTTACTATGAATGCCTCTTTTCGGCCACTACAATATCACTGACAATATTGTATGACAGTTGCTGGCTCTGGTCCATGACGGCTACTTATGGATTCAAGACCGCATTCCCATAGACACATCGCTCATTCACTGTATGACTGGTCTACCCATGAAAGGGCTGAATCCCATGGAGCGTGTCGGGAAAAAATATGAACAACAGATCACTGATAAGGTGCGTGAAGATTATCATGTTGAACAGAACACTAGGGGGTTCATGATCAACACTATCAGCGACCCCGGTGCGTGCATGGGCTCCTTGTTGTTAGCATGCAAGATGATGTGCAAGTGCTAGGTTGCCACGGTCTCCACATATGTAATCCAGTTAGCCGGCCATTGCGAAAAGGGGCTTTGCTTCAACTGGTCCCAGTTTATGTGTAGTGAATTTCTGGAGAACATGCGCAAAGCCCAGGATCATGGAAGGGCCTTCTGTTACTCCTGGTTGCTGCTCCTCATCGCATTGATTGCATGGGAAGCCCTAGAAGATTCTATCCTCCCCGAGCTAGAGCCAGATATGTGTGAAGGGGCATGGTATGCGAATATGTGGGATTCGAAGGATGAAAAGTGAATTGAAGATAATAAGGTCTTCTGGGTCCTATTTCAGAGTGGGCTCGTAGCTGCCATTCACTACCGTCGCGCTTGTCACCAAAAATTTATGACTAGTACAAAAGCATCACAGTGTTTCAAGTAACAATGCATAATGTATAGATCAAGGGCCGCAAGGATCCAACATGGGTATCACTACCGTATATGGTCGCTGACAAGGAGATTGGCCGCCTTATTGCTACTTGGCCTCCACACTAGAAAATCGGCTTCAAATCAGGTACGAAGGACACTGCAGGTACAAGCACCACGAAGGTCACCCCACCCGACCCCAACAAAGAGACTCGAGGGTAGGGCAAGAATACTGGGAAAGGAGTGGATCTAGAATCATAGGGAAAGAATACTGGGAAGGGGGTGGACCAAGAATCACCGAAGGATTCGCAGCAAGATATGGATGCAGAGGGTCTGGATGCGGGAGGTGCTAACTCCCCTTGAGGTACGAAATGGACTGGTGACCCTATTAAGGGACCATGGAAGAAGAAACGAGCTCAATGGTTGGAACATGACACAGGAGTTACCCTGACAAAAGAGGACCTGGAGCAGATCCTAGATGCAATCACCCTCATCGCAAAAGATAAATGGCTAGCACTGGAAGAGCAGCAGAAGGCCACAGTCAATACACTCCAGGCTGAGCTCCGGGCTCTACAGCTCAAGACTAACACCCTACAAACGAGTATGATTCAGGCAAGGTCGGCCCCAGCAACAAGCATAGAATTGATCATTACAATGGAAAGCCACCTCTACCCTTTGCCAGGCGCAACCCTCATTATGAGCCCACTCAACTTAGGAGTGAAAGTCTAGGCCCATGAAAAGGTACAATTGGATCTAGCCTGTCTCCCACATGAACCATTGCAGGTCCTCCACGCATCCCTTTTCGAAGAAATTCAACATAAAGACCGCTGGGTGCACAAGCAGCTCAGTACAGCTGAGTAGACGATTACAGAGAAGACCGATGAAGTCTCCTAGGCACAGGTAGCATACACCCTCACCACCATGCGACAGAAAGAGTTGGAACGCCTAATCAGTAGGCTCTGCACAGATGTCACTGAGGATATCCCAGCTTCTGCCACCCCCCAGGCCAAGATTGAGGGGATTGTTGCAGCACTAAAGGTTTTGAGGACAAAGATACAGGCTATCAAGAAAAATATGGAACAAAAGATTGCAGCTTTAGAGGCCAAGTTGTAGCTAGAAACTCCACCTGAGGTAAGAGCCCAACGAGCCAAGATGGTAACCGAGGCCACCAATACTATTACATCTCATATTTCTCAAGAAGTAGGACTATTGGAGACAGCTATGCAGCTATGGTATAAGGTGCAGCGTGACCCCCTCCTACGTGATTTCACTCAAGAGTTGTGCCAAAAGGAGGAAGAGTTTGAACATCTCAAAGCTACTATGCCATCCTTGATCCTCGCTCAGCGCCTGGCATGATTGCGTACTAGCCATCAACTTCGAGATGACATTGAAGAGCTTCGCCATAAAAATAAGGTTCTTAGCGAACACCTTAAGCCTTGGGCCAACGAAGCCCTTAAGCTCTCTCAGGATGTCGATATCGCAGTTAAACAACTGAACCAAACTTTGGAGAGCATCACTGCTACCACATAAGGTCCAATTTCACAGAATTTGGTGGAGATTGCTCAGAATGCTGCTGCGCAAAGCGAAGGAGTGCTGCCCCCACTAGTTGATGCGATCAGGCAGCTTTAGGTGAAGATGAAAACCCCATGGTCACAGTGACTCAGGACGAGTCACAAGATTATGTTGGGGGCCTGTTGAAACGAGGTTGCCTAACATGCGCTTTTTGTATAAATTTTTAAAAGTTGGTCCTGTGTAGGGTTTTGGGGTGGGTCAAAGCCCCTAATGTTTTGTAATGGTTTAAAGGGTAGCTCTAGGGTCTGCAAACCATAGGATAGCGAAGGTTATGATATTATAAATAGGTAGATAGCTGGGTCAAGCAAGTAAGTAAGTCATAAGATTGGTGCTACGTGCGAACTGTTAAGATCTGGTTGGGTTGTTTTGGGTAAGGACTTCTCCTAGATGTGTGCGCAGAGATCCTTAGTCCTACTATGTGCAGACCCCACTAGGCTGTGTGCGCAGGTTGTGTTTGAGTTGTAAGTGAATATTTGATATTAATGAATGTGAAGTATCGTTGAAGTATCTGTGTGTTATCTGAATTGGTTGTGTTTACTGCTAAAGCGCATCTGTGATAATCATTTAAGCTGTGAATGTATCTATGTTCTAGAATTGGCATGAGTATATATGTGATCTGATATTGGTTGAAATTATAGTTCTCTGTGATGGTATTTGGTAATGCGCACGTGGATGCGAATGTACTAATTAGATCTGATAGCTTTGTTATGGTTATATGCTGATTACACTATTAAAAGTGCTGCGAATAGACCCAT